>OVBA01000441.1:0-67232 GCA_900406435.1 Lepidium aucheri | reverse complement strand
ATAAGAATTTAAGAGAGAGAAAGAGATGGGTTATTTAACCCATTGACTTTGATCAATGGGTTATTTTAGAAACCATCCCAATAAAAAATTAGTTTAATTTAACTTTTAGTTTACTTTTTGTCTTGGTTTTGTAAAACAACTTATATTTTGAAACAAAAAAAACCTTCTAAAACAACTTATATTATGAAAGAGAGGGAGTAGTATAAAAGGAATTGTAGTAATGATTATTCTTTTCGACCACAACAAAAAAAAAGTACAGTAATAGAAAAGATATAGAGAAGAGAAATCCATTTTTCTGTATTAAATTGATCAATTAAAGTTTAAAAGGCAAGTGATCAAGGTTAGTTTTCTTCTATAGTAAAAAACTGTTTCTCTGTTGTATTAACATAACAATTGAGTCAACGGATAGGGACAAATTTCATAATCTGGAAATCACAATAGTTATATTTATATATTGTTGTCATAGATTCTAGATTAAAGTCTGAATTGAGTCAACGGATCCCACCAAATATCTTTATCATGGCATATAAAACATACATGACTAAAGAGAGAGAGAGAGCCGAGTTCCAAAGGTAGAAATACATCCAAGTGATACTCAAGCTCTTTGATCTTAAAGCCTAGAAACTGAGTTTAGAAAGATACTTCCTTTGAAATTCTGCCACCCACAAAGAATAGGCCCATAAGCAAAGTAGATCATCCAAATAAGCTTCAAATCACAAGTCTCGTTCCAGTTTGATATGTCCCCAACAACTAAAGCAACCACCAAGTCTCATTCGAGCTTTATTTACTATAAGGGATGCAAACCTGATAAAAAGCCGCATCGTTGGGATTATTTTAGTTTCATTATAATCTTTCTGTCTATTTAGTGGCCCAATAAAAAGCCCATTAGGTCATTACGCAAGACTTAACAATGCTACAAACCAGTCTCGTTGACGTTGAGTATGCATAGGCCCAAACCCTTCCCTTTGGTTTAGCAGAATGGTTGACTGTCCTAAATTTTCTACTACAAACAGTGAAGAAAATACTGATTACATACTTACAGAATATAGATGATGCATCAATGGATATTAGTAATATTCAAATTAAATTAAATGCAGAAAACAGAAATATTGGTGATGAAGACAGACTGCCCTACATGTGAAATTAGGTAACTCTTCCTAAAATTCAGTGAAGGATATACATCGGTGGCCTAGTCTCATTACAGACACAATTCCCCAAATAACATTTTAGTTATAAAATTGTCTCAATAACATTTATTTTAGTTTTTCTTTCTAATATTTTTGACAAAACTGCTTTGTATATTATACTATCACGTTTTTGCAAAGAACTGCCACTTGCATTTTAAGTTTCCGATGTCGCTCACATCTATATAATACTTATACAAACTTTTAATTTCTTTCTAACTTCGAATTTTTAGCAAAAATTACAAATTCGTTAGCTTTTTTTTGGTTTTAAATGTTAAGGGTTATACCAACCAAACAACCACCAGACTCGGTTATGGGCTAAAGCTCAACAAGCACATGTTTTAGTCAGGACAATCTATAAAAAAGGTTTACATGGTGTAGTGGTGAAGCATAGGTATCAATTGGACCACGTACCTGATCATTTCTCCTCCGTCTCTTTGTTCTTTCTCTTTTTTTCTTTTTTCTTTTTCTTTCAACGCCTCTCTCTCTCCTTTAATACTTTTTTTCTAATAGATTTTTTATTTCTTTTATTTTTGGTAGTTTTAATTTAAATTGATTTCTTCCTATTTCTTTATGTAATTTTTCTGACCGGGTTGTTTATTTAGATTTCTTCTATAATCTAATCTGATTCTTCTAATATTTTTTATTATTATTTTTTTGAATCATATTCATATAAACAATTTAATTAAAAACAATTAAATCGTCGCCGGCAAAAAGAAAATAATCTAATTGTCAGTTTTATTTTCTTTATCTTGTAGAAACCAAAATACCACCAAAAACCTCAACAATATTCCAAAGTTCATATTCAATCGCCAACACTATTTTTTTCCTCTGCTTATAGTCTTAGTTTATGTCCATTTATTCTCTTTCATGTATTCAAACAAGTCATAAGTTTTAATTCTGCAAATCCTAAATATGTGATCAAAATTAATTTGATACACCATCCAGAAATTTTCTAAATAGTCTCTCTTCAATATAAGATAGGGTTGGGATCTTTGAATCTTTTATCCATTTTTTCCTTGATATGCCCGACTTATTCAAGATTTATATTGGTTAGTGCTATCTTACACCTATATTTGATTACTTCTTTTAGTTTAATGTTTTAGTAGTTTAGAATTTTGGACAAAATCTGATATATATGATGGAAAAAACAAGAACATTATGATTTGATTCTAATAAGAAAAACTAGGATACTAATTTTTTAAATTGATTTAGTCATCAAATTACATCGGACCGGTACTGCAACCATCAACCTCAATAAATTATGTACAATATATATATATATATATATATATAACATGTAAAACAAATCGAGAAATCTGAAAAAGGTGGATATCATCTTGGCGTTGGATCTAGAAAGGTAGAAAAGATTTGGTTTCCTAACCACTCATCTACAATGTTTTCTGCAGGGGATAGCGTGCGTACATAGGACCTTAGTATATGGTAGAAGCAATATAAAATTCCATAGTTATTGCCCAATTCAATCGATTCAAAATCGTACAGATTTTGTTAAGTAATACGTTAAGTAGATTGACTAAACAAAGTTACATATGGTGCTACCTAAATTGATATTAAGATATTAACCTAGCAAGTAGCAAACTTTGAAAATTCCCTAACATTTTGACAGTTCTTTAGTATTTTTTTTCAACAAACTTTATATAGACTTAACCACTGAAAAAGATGTTATGTGAGTACTAGTTTTAAAATTAAGAAAACGTAGTTAGATGAAGAGAAAAATGAATTATAAGACAACTTCTATCTTTGAAAATTCGTTCGGATATGTTGAGAAGACGATCGAGTCACTTTTTTGATCATGCTGACATAATTTTTATTAGATCAGAGTTATATATATATGTCATCGTAAACTGTACATCAGGTTATGTTGTGTCAAATACCATATGCTATGAATGATATTTTAATAGATTTTTTTTATCAATATTATGTCATAACTGATTGGCCTACTGATAAAATTTCTACATAATGTAAGCAGCAGAACCGATTTTTTGTTGTACAAATGCGTGTATCTTTAGTAGACTTATCATATGCCATTAAGGTAAAGACTATATGTATATATTAATTGATTTAGATAATAAAATAGAAGATTTTGAAAATTGAATATACAAAGTAGTTAAATAATCTAGTTTCGGTGGATAAGGTTAAAATGCATGAAATAAAAATAGTTTTTTGATGTGGAAGGCTAAATGAAAAGTAGGTTAAAGAAATAATAATGAAAAAGGAAAATGTTAGTAGGATATTGGTGTATTGTCACGATCATCTTTAAAGAAACTGATTGCTAGGCTAAAAGCCTAAAAATCAGACTAATTAAGTCAAATTTATCAAGTATTGGAGTAAATATAACAACCTGTATAAACTGCAATCAGCCAAATATTCTTATATAANCCCCCCCCCCCCCCCCAAAAAAAAGTAAAAGTGGCATGTATATATATTTAGAATCTCTTCATAGTTTATTTATATAAAATCCAAGATTCATGCATAAGAACGGAAACTGCCAAAATTATAGTTAGAGCTTATCTACACATTTATTAGTTCACGTTCTAACCGTTCGTTCTCTCACTCTTTTAAGATTTTGTTTCAGCTAATAAGTCAACCTTTATGACACGACACTATCACACTATCACTCATCCGTCCACTTGTAGTCTCTTAATAATAATCTCAACTAGTCAAAAGTACTCTTCCAACATACCAATTTAGTTTCGTAAAAGTCATTTTGTTATGGGAGTTTTGTTAATGATTGAACAAAACAGTTAAAAATAATAAAAAATTACCAAATAGTAAAAATTAAGATTAAAGAACCGTTTATAACGCATGACCGAAAAAAAAGAAAGAAGACGATTACCTATAGCAAAAATATGAAACTTCGATGACCGAGACTCGATAGGACAGTTGGCACCTAGGTTCGACCTGGTTAAACACTATGTGGAAACAAAATATAAGTTTCAAAGAGAAGCCCAGAACAAAAAAAAAAAAAACTCTAGAAGGAGCGAACTCAATGTGGGTCATATGCTAAAGCCAGAACAAAACACGGCTTCTTATACAGTTTCACATGTCTAGTATAGTTAGGTTTTGGATCTCTTTAAGGATCTGTTTAGGTTATAGATGGGTTGATAATTGATAGTCTTTTTTATCCAGTTTAGTCATCTCCAATGAACAAACAAGTTATTCGGATAAATTCTCCGACAATGTTTAATTCATTGGCATTAAACTCATGTGCGTCAAATGGGAATAACGGAACCATTTTTTGAGAAAACAAATTCACTATTGCCACTCCTCTATTTTCGTTTTCTTTTTCAGTTTCTTTTTATGAAAAACTGATTTAAAAGACACAAAAATCATAAAAGTTGAGTTTATTTACAGATCTAACCACCAATGACCTGACACGACTAAGCCCGACCTGCCCGTAATTCTTACCTTTTCATTTCCTGTAAAATTCCTAAAAATTTTGTTTCTATCATGAGGCAACGACGAGAGGCGATGAGAGACAATCCCCTTTGACGACCAGAGGCGACAAGATTCTCAGGCAATGACACGATGGACGAGATTCTCAGACGAGATTCTCAGGCAATTCTTCTTCGGTGTCGGTAAGTTTCTATACCCAAATCCTTAATTTTTTTGTTATCTCTTGTTTTTATTTTTTCGAAATGGAAAAAATTGTTTGAACCTTCATTGAAAAAGAAGAAAAAAAGTTAAACTTCATTGTGCGCTCTCTACTTGGGGTGTTATTCAGGTTTTAGTCTCTTCTTAATTAGTGATAATCAATGTCATGAAACTCTGTAGAAAGTTTCTAACTTCTTGTTGATGCATGTGATGAATCATGGAATCTCAGAAGAGTTATTTGACAAGACTTACAAGCTAACCAAAGAGTTCTTTGCTCATCCAACAGAAGAGAAAAAAAAGTATGAGAGAAGATTGGTAGTATAGAAAGATATGGAAACGATATGATTCTATCAAATGATCAAGTTCTGGATTGGATTGATCGTTTGTATCTTACTACTTACCCTGAAGATCGACGAAAACTTAAGTTTTGGCCTGAACTTCCAATGGAATTCAGGTAAAAATCTATAGCTTTCAATTTCAACTGCAGTTTTGTTGATAGATTTTCATAATCTGTTTCTTCAGGAAAACTTTACATGAATACACAATGAAGCAACATTCAGTGATTGAGCAATTCTTAAAGGCAATGGCTATTTTGTTGGAATTGAAAGGGAATAGCTTTTTAGATATGTATGGAGAAACTGCTACGATAAATACAAGCTTCAATATGTATCCTCCATGGCCAAGGTATGACAAGGTTATTGGAGTTAAACCGCACGCTGATGGCACAGCTTTCAACTTCTTTTACCTCACAAAGAAGTTGAAGGGCTTCAGTTCCTTAAAGATGGGAAGTGGTATAAAGCTCCAATAGTCCCTGATACAATCACTACAAGAAATAAGGGTATTAACAGTGTCTGAAAAATGCTATTGCATTATTCGATAGCGTTGCAAAAAGCATTCTGACAATACCCGTCATAATAGATCTAGCACATAACATAGCAGAGTTGAAGATGTTATGGTTATTTATCTAACAATAACGTTGTTTTACATGCGATTGTTATTTTTGTATAATAGCGATATCTTTTTGTTATGAATATAATTGAGTAATAGCTTCCCTCTTTTATTTTCTATAACATCTTATTTGTACTATAATTTGGTTGTGCCAATAGCAGTGTTGTTTACTAAATATAGCAATTTTATTTTGTTATTAATTTAAATTAATTTTACGTGAATACTACAAATTTGTAAATAAAATTAAATATAAAAATAATAATTCATTATTTTAAAAAATCAAATATTTCTCATGTTTACAAAATACTACCAAAACTACACAATCATCCCTAACACAAAAACTATCATCATCAAAAGCTTCACTATCCAAATTATCAACTTCTTGGATAGGAAATGGTGCACAACTAAATCCTCCTCTGTTTCCAATTCATGATATCTTCTAGGTGGTGCTCTCATAACAACATACCAATTTGAAGAAGGGTATTCTCTAGAATGGAAAACCTACTTTGTTTGAGAAGGTAAGATAAATGGATCTTTCAAATAAGCTGCTTAGTTCATATGAAGGTTGACAAGCATGAACCTATCTTCCTCCTTTACACCATTCCCTTTGTTTGCCCAATTGGACCTAAACAGTGGTACTTTGAACATGTGATAGTCCATAAGTATTATATCCTTTATCACTCCATAGTATGTAAGTATGTCAGCCACTTGCCTTGTATCTCTAGCACTTGATCTACACATACTGAATGCTTCATAAGTTACTCCACTGTTTTGTGTCTTCCGCTTAACCTCATCAGTATGAAATTGCTGCCCATTAATTATAAATCCTCCATGCGATAAAGCGATACTTCTTGGTCAAAATGCCAACCACCTTAGCTCCTTAGAATGAGTTTTGGCTGAGTCTGAATGAATATGAAACAATAACCATATTCTGTATCAAACAAACAACCTGAGTAGTACTACCTAATTAACTAAAGAAATCATTAACATTATCTAGCAATCAACCTGAATATTAACTAACCGAATTCAGACCATGATCATCATCAAGGAAACAAATTGTGTATTCAATACACCAACGGTTTAATCAAAGTAGTCAAGATGTTACCTAATTAACTAAAGAAATCATTAACATTATCTAGCAATCAACCTGAATATTAAATAACCGAATTCAGACCATGATCATCATCAAGGTAACAAATTGTGTATTCAATATACCAACAATTTAATCAAAGTAGTCAAGATGAAAACCTTATTTTTTATCCACTGTGCAAACTCATCAGTATGCCTTTTCCACAACAAAGTTTCATTTCTAGCACATCTACCATCATTAGCTTGTAATTCCTCCAAATGCATCTTGATTTCACAATGAACAACAGTACAAAGCTAAAATTCCAGTCCCTAATTGCTGAAATGAAAGTGTAACCTCTTACTCAACGTATGGATCTGTGCTTGCCATGTTCATGAGCATATATCGATGTGCTATGTCTCTTTCTTTATCTGAAAGTCTTATTTCTTTACCCTTCTGCAGTGGTCTACCTTCAACAGCCTCTTTATCATCCTCAATATCTGCATTACGATTAATTGTTTCTTGCACTGGTACTGAATCTTTAAGGAACTCCAAACAAAATCCAATGCATTCTCCAGAAAAATAGCCCTCAGCCATACATGCTTCTGGCCTTGCATGGTTCTTCACATAAGCCTTGAGTATTTTCATGTACCTATAACTCAGTAAAGATATATTACCATTAGTAAAACATCAATGCAAACAATACATATGTTTTAGCTAATGAATTCATCGAACCTTTCAAAGGGATACATCCAACAAAAGTGTATTGGTCCTCCCAACCGTGCCTCTTTTGGTGGATGTATTGAAATGTGGAACATGATATCAAAGAGAGATGAAGGGAAGAAATGTTCCAGTTGACACATTGTTTCCAAAAACTCATTCTCCATTGATATCAGTTTCTCAGGGCCAATGATACGCTGACACAATCTATTGAAGTAATTGCATAATCTATTTATGGCAATCTTAGGTCCACTAGGTAACAACCCTCTCAAGGCAGCTAGAAGCAAGTTCTGTAGGGGTTTAGGGTTTTAATTTTGTTGTATATTTTCCTATAGCAGTTTAAGGTAATTCTTCATATATCAAATTTTTACAAATACAATATTAATACAAACTTTTCATACATTACACATTACAATTACATATTATCATGATTTAAGTTTCTTGAACCATATTACACATTTAAGTTTCGTAAGCCAAACCAAGTTCAAACATGTACCATATTACACATTAAAAAACCACACAACCATGATTTAAGTTTCAGACAAACAACAATTTATCATTTGGCCAAGCCATTGTAGACCCTATTGCATCAGAAATGCATTCAATCTCAGAGTTTTTCCTCCACACCTATGCATCACCAATCCTAGAAACTTCCACCCAAACCTTGCTTGCATTCGGACCCAATGGTACAAAGTGGCACACATCACTTGGATCTGATGAAACCACTCTCCTTTCAGCTACCTTTTGGCCACAGTTATTTTTGCAGTCTAGAAGAATGCACTTCTGCCTTGAACTTTTGATGGAGCTAGTAATGTTCGTGCCTGGACTCTGCAACTCAAACAAAAAAAACCAGAAGCAAGTTCCAACATCAATATAAGACTAAACTAGAAGCAAGTTCCAACATCAATAAGACTAAGCCAGAAGCAAGTTCCAACATCAACTCTGCATTTTAATTTTACAAAAGAGAGAACATACCACTGGATTATTGTTAGCTAGCTTTGAAGGTGTTGCATTAGGTGAAGGATTAAGGAGTTCAATCTTCAAGATTGGCCCTGTGATTCTCTCATGAATTGCATCTTCAATGTAAATTGTTTTACGAGTTGGCCTCCACAAAAAAGCTTTCTCCTTACACACTTTGTTAACTTTAATACTAACAGCATTTGGACCTAAAGGGATTTAGTTAACCCTTTCCTTTGAATCAGTTGAGCAAATGATACCTTCACCGATAACCTCCTCGTTTTCATTAGTATAATCAAAAATTTTGCATCTTTGAGTGACATCACAACTTGTTTCCTACAATGTAAAAAGCAAATAGTTATATATTTAAACAGAGAAAACAGTAGACAGAAAATATGTACAACTTACATCTGGATATTCTTGACAACTGCTTGTTCCTCTGTCCAAAATCATTTTCTCCAGTGGCCATGCAATTTTGCATCCCACAGCTTGGCCAATAGATGACACTGCTTCTGATAGAGGCCTCCAGAGAGCAGCTTTAGAAGAGACTATAGACTTTACCATAATGGCTACAAGACTAGGACCAATTGGTATACGACCAACTTTGTGAAACATTTCAGCAGAGCAAAATTCTCCTTCTCCAATAAGAACATCTCCTGAATCAATCCAATCCAGGATTTGTACTCTCCCACCTTCTTTGAGTTCACTGCTACCCTAAGATGTATCACCATGGCTTGTTTGAAACATGAAAAATGAATTCATAAACTTTGATATGATTGTGATATGAAAATATAGTTAACTTATTTCCAGCTAATCCTTGGACAATTCCCTTCAAATTTTCAATCTGACTTTCCAAATCAACAATCCTTGGGTCTCTAGATTGCAGAAATGCTAGCTTAGTAGAAGTAATCCCACTGCCAAACTCTCTCACTCGTCCAGGTTTGTCTTTTCCCAGAACCTTGCTCACAACATCTTCTTTTAAGTTATCACATGATGTAGAGTCCATCTGATTATCAAGTGATTGTATTTGTTCCTGGGACAAATATTTATGCACAAGATATAACATTGATCATTTATGTACCAATATATAAAGAAGTTGCAAAATACTTACAAACGTGTGAGAAAATTCAGGTATCACAGCTCTACCATCAGCATGCGTGTGTCCTGCAATCCAAATCTTACTCCTACTAATCTTCCTTGGATCTGTACTCTTTTTTTTCTATATAAAAACATACTACAATGTTGAATATCCTTTTATATATCATAAGCTTTTAGACATGGTTGAGTTGATTAATATTTTTACCATTTCATGAGCTAATCTCAGCATCCCTTTACGGTTGGTGGTGTGAGGAATTTGATTTCGTCTCAGCTCTTTGTACTTATTACTTATTTCCTACAATAAACATCAGAGTGTCATAAAATCAAAATACATATAAACATGACAAATAACATGTTAAGATCAGCATTACTAACCTTGAAACTTTTGTTGGTCTTGCTCCTAACCCAGGAGTTCCATACTTGAATGGATGGGAAATTGCCGGTTTTAAATCAATCCTCTCTGCAACACTTTTGACATTTCGTACTTGTCCCACAAGCCTGGACTTCCCATCTCTCCGCAAACATCCCAGCTGCTTCATAATGACATCCTTCTGCCACTCTTATTTCATGTCAAACCTCCCCTACACCAAAACATGCTTAAATGGTCAAACATGATTACAAGAGAGCACATTTAAATGGTCAAACAATGTTACCTGTATTTCCTCCCACATGGTATCCTTAGTCAATTTATCAAGTTTTCTCCAATCAGACAATGTTACCGGAACGTGTTCTCTCACAACATGACCAATAAAAGACGACAACATTATAGAACCAGGGCCAACATGTGCTCCATACTCATTGAAAGACACTGTAACCTTCTCATTCGGGTCTATAGCCATTGAACGCATCTTTGTTGGTCATCTTCTCTTTTTTTTCTTTAACCTCTTTCTCTTCTCTCTGAATTCCTTCTGTGCTAGGATTCTCAGTGACATGATTTTGATCTTGTTCCGTATTCAAAGTAGATTATGGTTCATTCTCAACATCACTAGTCAAACCATCTTCAGCACCATTCACTACTCCCTCCTGTTCCATAGTTACAGCTTCACCTTCCTTCTGACCAACTTCTTTATTAGTAAACTCTTCTTCATCCGGAGACAATTCTTCTTCATCAACTTTCTCATCATTTTCTTTGTGAGATATTTCATCTTCACTTCCTTCTTTATCACCATCTTCTTTATCGGATAATTGTTCCTCAAGTCCTTTTTTCTCTTGCACATCTTCATCCATTACATCTTCAGTACCCTCAATCACCAAATCTTCCATTGCCTCAACATCTTTTGCAACTAGATCGGTAATGTCTTCCATATCTTCCTCTACCATCGGTCTTTTCCTTGTTTTTTCCTTCTTCTTCCCTTGATTAGCCTCCTTTGCTGGTGTCTTCTTTGGTGACACCAAATCTTTCTTCTTTACTGGTGGTTTCTTAACTGGTGTCTACTTCATCTTTGTCACCTCTTTAACTGGTATCGCCTCCAAGCTCTGATTTCGTTTACTCCGACGGGTAGGAACCTTTCCTCCTCTAGTGTTTGCTATTTCCGCAACTGCTAATACATAAATCAAAGTGAAAATCGTGTTCAACTTCATACAGTAGCATAGACATATACTAATCTTAAACATATACAACCAAAAATCGACAAGACCCAACATGCATTAAAATCGAAACAGTGTGAAATCTAAACCTCAAAATCTTATTATATACATAGAGAAGATCGATTCAAAAGAAATGATAGCCTCTAAATCGATTGAACAAAGCGAGAATGAGCAGAGAACAGATGAGTTTTGTCCTTTTGATGAGCAGAGAATGAGCAGAGAGAATGGTGAAGAAAGACGGAAAAAATTGGTGAAATTTTTTCTTTCAATTGGTCAAAATGCTTTTTACGTTTCTTTGACTAGATTTTTTAGACATAAAACAGCGTTTATTTAGTAACCTGCAATGCAAAGACAAGTAAAATTAACAAAATTGGCGCGTCTAAAATTTTTCTTTTCCTGCTTAATCAAAAATAGCGTTAAAAATGACAGTGCTATTGAAAATAATCCGTTTCATTATACAATAGCATATATGTAAGAAACACTATTTTAAAATGCTATTAATATACTCATTTCCTGTAGTGAATTTTGATCAATGTTGGAGATCAAATGGAGGTAATTAATCATGTAGATATATGTGTATGTGTCTCAGAGATTGATTAGTGTAAAGTTGACTTATATAATATCTTGTGTTTCTTCAGATAATGAGCAATGGATATACAAGAGCCATGCTCATAGAGTCATTACTAACACAGAGAAAGAAATATTTAAGTTCGGTCTAATTGGTCTAATTGTTCCAATTGGTACAACTGTAAATGTCTAAAATATTTAAGTTTAAAGGTCTAAAATATTTTAATGTCCAATTACTCCAACACACATTTGTTTAGATATTTTGGTCCAACATGTACAATTTTTAAGGTGATTT
Source organism: Lepidium aucheri (assembly GCA_900406435.1). Lineage (NCBI taxonomy): Eukaryota > Viridiplantae > Streptophyta > Magnoliopsida > Brassicales > Brassicaceae > Lepidium > Lepidium aucheri. The sequence continues at coordinate 55,195 of OVBA01000441.1, read as the reverse complement.
TGGTCTTTTTGATCCAATTGGTACAACTGTAAACGAAATAGCATTTTCTCATAGTTTAATTAAGCACAAAATTTCCAAATCGACAAGAAAATGAGGAGATCGGTCTTGTCTCTCTTCTTCTTCCTCTCTCTCTCTTCAAACTCTCTCTCTCTTTTGTAAAAGAAAAGAAATCAACAATAAAATGAGGGAAAAAGGGAAAAATTGAAAAAATATAGATTATGTAGAGATAATATTAAAATAAATAAAAAAATTCAAATTTTTTTGAAATTTTCAAAAATTTGAAAACTCCTCCTCTCTGTGTTTTTTTCTTGAATTGGGCATAAATGAACCTCATTGTTCAGTTGTACAGTCGTCCATATAGTTGTACTTTAACAGTTTTTGGATTTTTGTAGTTGGAGCTTATGAAAGATAAGTGTTTTGTTGTTGGAATCATGATTTTCCCCTATTAATCATTAGTTAGGAGATTTCCACAGTACAATATGTTCGAATTAATAGTATTCACATCTTTCTCTTAGTAAATGGGTGACAACTAACATAAGACTCCTTATACTAATAGTAGTGTTTTGTGTGAAATCACAAATTTTTTTTTAAATTGAAAAATTCTTGTTTTATTCATTTATAATTTGTTCTTATGTGTTTTGGAATACTTATACTGCTTACTTAGAGAATTCCACATATTAGTTGAAAATTATCAAAATTGAACCAATTGTACCAATTGACCAAACTAAACCAATTGTACTAAACAAATAGTTACTATTTCATACACACTTGTTCCCAATTGGACCAAACTGAAATAGAAATTTGTATAAATACACATACAAACACACAAATTAAGAATTTTCGGGCTCCAACCACCTCTCTAAGTTTATTCTAGGGTCGTACTTGTTCTTCTTCCTACAGCGATGTTCTCTGGTGGATGGAAATCATGTTTCTTGATTTCTTTCTCATTTTGGTTTGAAAATCAGCAGTGAAGCGTACAATTCTTGAATTTCTGAAGGAATACTCCACTCAGACTCAGACAGAACTAAATAAGTCGTTTTCTCATATGCCAATGCCCAATTGCTTAATAGGTATACCTAAATATATCAGTTGGAACAAATTTGCAGAATCGGTTTATAAAATTAGGTTGATTTGAGTAAGAACCAAGATTTTTTTTTTACATTTTTTTTATAAAAAATTATAACAAAGCTAATTCAAAGAGAGGTTTTGAGTAGAAATCTTCAAGTGAAACCATCCCTTTCAATGAGTAGGATTCTCATTAATAGTGAAATAGGAATTGAACATTATGAGTGGCAATTGTATTAAAGAGTGGCAAAGGTGATCATATTTTTCTCAAAAGTAGCTTTTAAGATTGTTTTCCGCGTCAAATGTTGGAGGAATCACACAAGTTCATCAGCTTAGTTTTATCATCATATATGTCACCCGAAGCATAACCTAAGGCACTATGCTTAGGATTTCTTGTATTCTTTTGTTGTAATGGACTTGTTTTGCTTACTAATTTAATGAATAAACTTTCTTGACGAAAAAAAATTTATTGTATTGAAAGGTTCGATAACATTCAATAACCCGAATGGAGAAGATGGGAAATCTGTAATCATGATCGCTAATAATGTGCTGGAAGCAATGCATGGTTTGTGGAAGAACAATATGATCGTGAATGTTATACGGTGAAATATTTCTAATTGCACCTTTGACAAGACAAATAAAAAAAATATGGAAACCGATAGACTCTATGTTTGTAATGGATTTGCCAAGACAATTTTACATGACACTTTGAGAGAAAGGATGAGTATTTGGCAGCGCTAACCAGAGGTCCATGGAAAGTTTTTAGGAATTATTTCACGATCAGAGCATGGTCATTGGATTTTGATAACTTGCGGGATGAGATCACAACAACGCCAGTATGGGTGCGACTATCTCATCTGCCAAACAATTTTTAACAAAGAATGTTGACTTAATATAGATGGATTTGGGGCAGAAGTCGTCTTCTCAATGGAGCTGAAGACAACTCGAATATCGTATAACGGGTTTCTCTGGTGATTCTTGTTCTATACCCATACGTTAATTTTATGAATTGTATAATGTGGAACTACTGGCGGAAAACCCGTTAAGGTAAGGTATGTGTTTAAGAAGAATAAAGTAAATATATTAGCACTATTTGAACCACACGCAGGTGGAGTTAAGGCACAACAAATTTGTCAAAATTGGTTTTGAGAATAACTTTTTAGTTGATTTAGAGGGACATAATGGATGTGTATGGTTGTTATGGGGATCGGTGGTTGGCCAAGTGCATATTATTGAGTCGACAAAGCAATTTATTTATGCGCGAGTAGAGATGATTGTGCAGAGCTTTCTTTTGATTATGGTATATGTTGCTCCATCAGTATAGAGACGGTGTGGGCTATGGAATCAATTTAGTTTGATTCTATATAATTCTCAAGAGCCGGTTATTATTGGAGGTGACTTTAATAGACATGTGCATGTATATGAATGCACATGAGGCAATGGAATATTTCACAAGACCCAATGGTTTTTTTTGATTGGATCAACAAGTGTAGACTTATGGATATGGGGTTCTGGAAATCAGTTCACATGGAAGAGAGGTAGAGAAGATAGGACGTTTGTATCCAAGTAGTTAGATAGATTGATGTAATATACGCATATGAGGTTGAAATGTCCAGAAGTGTCAGGTACTCACATACCCTTTATTGCTTGGCACCACACTTCTATGTTACTACAATTAAGCAGGAAGAGATGTGTAAATCTGAAAATAACGTGATTTTAGGTTTGAAGCGGCCTACTTGGGGTATGAAACCTTCACAGATACGTTACAGAGCTCATGGAATAACAAAATTGATACTCTTGTTACGGAAAAGAGTTTACAGAGTACACTCAAGGAGTGGAATCGTATAACTATTATAAATATTTATCGGAAAAAATATAGGATTATAAAACAAATTCAGGATATTCACGAATATGTGGTTAATGATCAAACTACAAAGTTTATAGACAAGGATGATCTTCTATGAAGAGAATTCAATGAGATATTAAAATAAGAAGAAATTTTATGGTCCAAAAATCACGTGAGCGATGGTAACTTTGAGAGACCAAAACACAAGCTTCTTCCATATTTTACAGTCATTAGGTGATAATAAAACAATATTGATTCTCTAAAAATAACTTGGATTCTTGTGTATCATATTCTTCGATGTGAAGTTTGGACTAAGTGTGTCAGGTGGAATTGGACAAAAATTCAACCATATGTCGCAGAGTCTTTCCGCATACAGCTGATGGTAATGTTTGTTGATGATATAACAAGGTCTCAGGAAAGCTTTTCTTGGAGCAAAAGAAGCAATGGTCAGTTTATAGTGTTCTCGGCTTATGCTTTGTTAACTACAAACCCTTTGCTGAGAATACATATGCAGAAGTTTTATGATCGCATATGGAGAGCATAAACTCCCAAGCATGTGAGAGTCTTCTTATGGATGGTAACTAATTAGGCTTTAATGAAAAATGCAGAGAGAAAAAGTTGTCATTTAAGTGATTCAGATGTGTGTCAAGTGTGCAAAGGATGAGAGAGACCATTATCCACATTTTAAAAGACTGTCCGGTGATGCTTGGCAATTTGCAACAGATACTCTCACTGGAAAATCAGAGGTTATTCTTCTCTCAGTCTCCACTTGAGTGGCTATTTACAAATCTAAATGAGAATGCGGCCACCTCGTATACTTTGTGGATTGTGTTCAATGTGATGGCAGCCTGGTGAGCGTAGAAGTGGCGGTGAGGAATTATCTCCGACTCCACATTTTGATATTAAGACATGATACGATGGGTTGTGAGTGCAACAAATATGTCTGCTCTGCTTTCTGTGCTACCTTAATGAAGACTAGTTATGTGGACAAAGTGGAGTGTATTATCGGATGGGAGCCTTCTCGGGATAAGTGGATGAAAATGAACACTGATGGAACTTCTAAAGGTAACCTGAGCTTAGCTTCTACTGGTGGTGTACTAAGGAACGTGAATGGTGAGTGGTGTACAAGATTTTCACTAAATATCGATAGTTGTTCTGCACTATTAGCTGAGTTATAGGATGTGTTTTATGGGCTATATATCGCATGAGAGACGCATGTAACTCGGCTAGAGCTACCAGATACGTTCACAACTAGTAGTGGAGTTTTTGACTACAAGGATAAGTAATCTTCAACCCTTGTCATTCTTAGTACAACTGTGGTATGGTTTTTTTATCAAGAGATTAAGTTGTGCGGATCTCACACATTTATAGAGAAGCCAATCACTTGGGAGATGATTTGGTGAATTATGCTTCTTCTTTACTATTATGTTTTCAATCTTTTTATTGTTTCCTGATTGAGTGTTATAAAATTCTCGTTGAGGATAATAATGGACAAGTAAGATTTAGAATGACTTTTTTGTCAACAAGCAACTATTGGATCGACAACGGTACAATCCATAGCCTAAATTCTCCAAATAAAGCTAGGTGAGATTCAAACTCACCACCTGATGTCTAGCTAAATCAAGGACGAGCAACCTGGGACACTTGTTTCTTGGCGATTTAGAATGATTAAGATGTAATTTTTTTTTATTTCCTTTTTAATAACTTTCTGGGGGCTTTGTGTAACACCTGCTTTCCGTGGACCTTCAGGTGATTCCGGATGGTTCAAGGGAAGTTGGTGCGTTTGGATGCAGTGTAGGAAAAATCTAGAGGTCAAGTTCAGAATTGGTCGAGCTGGACGGACAAAAGAAAGCTTATCAGTGGAGAAAAGGCTAAGGGAATCCAAACTTACGTGAAAAATGACTAAGTCCATAAAATTTGGACTAGGGCGTGAGATTCATACAAGTATTTCAAATTCAGACCAAAGGATATTTTGACCTGATTGGTCGTGGTTCGGACAAGATAGCAAAGTGTTTAGGCCCGACTCGTCAACTTTCGGACAAGGTACCAAGATTTTTGAAGAAGGGTGGGAATTCAAACATGTTTGGTCCGTGTTCAAATAGTACTAGATATACGGGTGGGCATGGACGAAGACTGGCCAGGCCGGTCGAGAGCTGGTACTGCTTGACAGTACCGTGGTCTTGGATCCGGTTCTGTTGAAGTAAAGTCAAACTCGGTTCAACCAGAGGGAACTAGGGTTAGGGTTTTCATGGACAAAACCTTATAAATAGATACCTGGAGTAGTCGTCATAACCTAATTTGCGAAAGAGCTCTAAGGAAAGAACAAGAAAGGATTTTCGAAGGCATAAGGGCGATTTGAGATCAGATGACTCTAGAAAGGATCATTCACGATCAATTGCATCAATAGGTGTCAGAAATGCTAAGGCAAAGGTGAGTCCATTACCGTGGGTCAATCTGGGTTTATTTTCAGGCATACATTTGGTTAAGTCTTAGACGGGTTAGGATTGCTTGCTTGTCTGTACATTCTGACCGATTGATTAATGTATTCGTACCTGATTGTTGATTTGGGCTTATTCGGGTGAATCCGAGTAGCTAAAGTTGCAGATCTGGGCAAACTCTGTGCATGATATATTCTGATTTTTTCTTTGACTTGATTAAATTGACATTTTGATTGCGATTTCTGCTTTGGCCTGGTGAGAGGATGGCCGGCTCACTAAGCATTCATGTGCTTATGCAATCTGCATGATTGCAGATAATGAGTTAACCGAGGGCCATGAAAGTGGCTAAGTAAGAGCGAAACCAAGGCGGGATAGAGGAATGATAGAATAAGACTGGGAATTTTGGGTATAGTTTACTCTGTAATAGCTTATTAGCAAACGATCATTGTACTAGAACCGCTTTTATTGAGTTTATGCATTAATTTTGGGTTTATCAAACAGATTGAACACAAGTTTTGACTAAGTATAAGTGAAACGAAATCTGACTAAGTGTTTGGCTTGCCGAAGTCCAAACTTCACCCAATCTAGATATAGAACTTTTGAGTTAGAATGTCACATTTTGGTATCAGAGCCAAATTTTGCTCTAGGGCAAGGTTTGATTCTAGGGAAATATTTGGTTCTAGGACATTGTTGGGTTATAGGAACTGTTATTGAATAAACTTGGTAGATGAATGACTCCATCCTTCTCACACCAAGGTCTCGTGCTGATTCTGACATGTGTTACTGTGGGTGTGAATCGAACTAAGTTAGTGAGGGGACTAACTTAGTTAACATGGTCACTGTAGATGGCTAGGAGTAACCATAACAGAAGAAGAGCGAATGTAGGGAATGAGGAGACTTCCTGAATTGATGAGACAAAAATTGAATATGATAGTGTCCACAGTGAGGAAAATCAGCCAAGTGTTGAAGGAAGTAAGAACGAGTTGTCTAAATTGCAGCAACTTCTGACTACGAGTGCTAGTATCGGGAATCAAGTCGGATGGAATGTTATGTTGTCCTTTTTGACTCAAGTCTTGGAAAGAATGCCTGCTGTAACACCTGCTGTAGATGTGCCACCGCAGGTGAATACAATCGCGATGGAGGATGTGGTTGAAGAAGCTGCCCAAGTCATGGTCACTCCATCTTACCTGAAGATGATGGATCATATGCAGAAATTGGGAATAAAGTTTTTCCTAGGTGGTGCCAAGGCGATTGAGGCAAATGAGTGGAGGAGTCGGCTTGAGAGAAACTTCAACTCGATTTGTTGATATACCTCTATTTTTACTAGTTTTGAACTCATTAACATGCCTACTTTTAGAGTTTCTGTTTGTATTTTGTGTCACTTTTAGGTGGAAAACGTAAGAACTTAGATTACTGGCATTGGAGTCTCATTTGGATGGTTTTGGAGCATTACTTGAAGTTTCACGGAAAAGGCCTATGATCGATCGATCAACATCTTGAACGATCGATTAAGCCTTCTTCTCTGAATATTGCTCGACATCACGATCGACCTGACGTGTTGGAGATCGATCACACAAGTCCAAGATTGACTGATCAACTTCATGATCGATCGATCAACGAGCTACGAAGCAAATACCTAGTTTTTCTTTTTTGCACCTAATCCTAGAACATATAAATACTTTTGTTTTCTATTTCTTTTAGACATCAAACATTATTCAGAGAGAACTTTTAAGTTATTTTGTAAGCCAGAGAGAAAGAGAATTCAACATTGAGAAAAATCTCTAACCCCTCTATTTCATATTCTTATGCAATTCATGTTTATTTCCATTATGTCTTTGGTTTCTATTTTGATTATGTCTGAGTCGTTTGCCAATCAGGTTTAGGCTTTCAAGGGATTTAGGAATCGACAATTAGGGACAAATAGAGTCGAATATAGTAAGAATATTCTCCATTTAATCTTGTGCTTAATGCTTAGAATAGCCTGATCAACTAATCTATGAACTTAGGTTGTTAGCTCTCCAAAAGCTTGCTAGGATTCTGAACTAGATTAGATGAGCAATCAATCCTTGACCGTGACAGCTGACGTTTAGGTTGATTGTGGATAGTTGAACCTACTTGTTTAATGCATGTTCGAAATTTGGAACCAGCAATAGTTAGGACCTCTGAATTGTCGAGTAGAGTCTCGAGTACTACGAGAGTAGATTCGTTATACCTTTCTGTTCAAGTCGAGAACTGAGCCTAAGTACTATTCTGAATAGTTTCCCTAGTTAGATTTCTACTTCCAGATGAATACCCTATGTCTTGTGTTTTTATTATATAGTTTAACATCGTTTAAAGTTGTTTGTTTATCTCTTGAATTTCGATTAGTATAGCTTGAGAAATAAATTTGATGATCAAAAGTGCAATACGTGGTTCCTTGAGGATTTGATCCGTATAGTACTACTACTTCATTGATGTGCACTTGCAGTAGATTTCTTAGGATTAAAACCTGATCACATTCATTTGTTGCTGGGAAGAGTTTAAGTGTGACATTGTGGTCCAATACCTGGAAGGGGATGCGCATAACTGGTGGCAAGGGATGTTGGGCCGTATGGAAAACCCAAACTACAGTTGGGAAACCTTTTATCAGGAGTTTCGGGCAAAGTACTTTCTGCCTGAAATGATTAATAGGCTAGAAAGAGCCTTTCTAGATCTCTGTCAATGATCCATGTCTGTGAGAGAATATGAGCCGAGTTTAACAACCTCAGGTGGTATACAAGATGTGAGATGGATGGGGAAAGAGTCCAGGTACGTTGCTTCATGCGTGGACTTCATGCATGGAATACAGCTTGAACTTCACAATATTTATCAAGACTAGATCTATAATTTGATTGTGGAGCTAGTGGAAAAGGCAGCACAGTTGGAAAGTGGGCAAGAAGAAGCCAAGTTATTGGGAGAGAAGAAACAAGTCCAGACTATATCGTAACCCAGTCCGAGAGTGGATCTAGACAGCGATACAAGATTGTTGATGCAAATGCATTGGACAAGCCAGATGTTGCTCACAGTGCATGCAAAGTTTGGGGAAAAAGTACTCTAGAATGTGCAGCGTTGCTTCCGGAGCTTGCTTCTGATGTGGTGGTATGGATCACAGGACTCAGGATTGCCCGAAGGAGGACTTGAGGGGAAAGGATATGAGATTCGATGGTGCCATGGTGTGCTACAACTATGGAGAATTTGGGCACATCAAGGTGAATTGTCCAAAACCAGTGCAGTCTTTAGGGAAATGGGCAAGTGAAGGACTGCCACCACCCACATAACCACCAAAAAGGCCAACATTGATGATGAGAACATACTCGATGGTTGCAAAGATCACATGGAACACTACTTGCCCAATTACTGGTAAGTCCTGTCAGTTACCTTAGCATTTTCTTGGTGAATTTTCCTGTTATGTGTACTATGTGCTTTAGGGTCCTTAGCGTTCTAGATGAATGTGTAGGAACCTTGAATATGGGTGGTGTGGCAACCCACATATTGTTTGATTCCGGTGCAACAAATTGTTTTGTACACCCAAGGATGGTTAGTACTGGTGCGTTTTAGAAAGAACCTGAAGTAAGTAGTGGGTTATTCTGAGTAGCTGGCAGAGAAATGATGGATGTCTTAACGAACATTCAGAACATTCCCGTACTTATAGAGGGAGTCAGCGTGCCAGCCGGTCTTGTGATATGTCTAGTAAAGTTTTATAACATGATCTTGGGAATGGACTGGCTCGGAAAGTATAAGGCATACGATTGCCATCGCAGTCGAGTTGAGTTCGATAGGTGGGGAAAAGCTAATAATTCAAGGATTCATCCACCTCAAGAAGTTTGATTGTCTCGGTTACCCAAACAGAACGGATGCTCGAGCAAGGATGTGAAGCGTATTTAGCTATGATCACTACTGCGGAAGTTGGACCGAACACACAACTTAAAGATATTCCGATGGTGAATGAGTTCAAGGATGTGTTCACAACAATGACGGATTTACCACCACCTTGATCTGATCCGTTCATGATTGAGTTAGAACCCGGAATAATGCCTATCTCCAAAGCACCTTACCGGATGGCACCTGCCGAGATGGTTGAGTTAAAGAGGCAGCTTAGCGAATTGATGGATAAGGGATTTATAAAACCGAGTACCTCACCGTGGGGTGCACCGGTGCTATTTGTTAAAAAGAAAGATGGCACATTCAGGTTGTGCATCGATTGCCTAGGTATAACAAAGTGACGGTAAAGAACAAGTACCCTTTTCCACGGATAGACGAGTTGCTGTACCAACTCAGAGGTGCTACCTTGTTCTCAAAAATTGACCTGGCCTTGGGTTATCATCAAATCTCAATCGCAGAGTCAGATTTCGGAAAACAGCTTTCTGGACAAGGTACAGACTCTACTAATTCATGGTCATGCCTTTTGGATTGACTAACACATCGACTACCTTCATGAACTGATGAACGATGTGTTCAGAGAATTCTTGGATGAATTCGTAATCATCTGGATAGATGATATCCTGGTTTATTATAAGAATCCAGAAGAGCATCAAGGTCACTTAAGGATGGTTTTGGAAAAGTAAGAGAACATAAGTTGTTCGCCAAGCTAACAAATGCAGTTTTTGGCAAAGGGAAATCGGGTTCTTGGTTCATGTGGTCTCGAATAAGGAGTTTTCTTGGTTTGGCTGGGTACTATCGTAGATTTGTCAAAGGTTTTGTGAACATGGCACAGCCTTAGATTCCCTAAGTTTTTTGAGAAGCAGAAACTTGGAGCGTCCCAGCCTTAGATTCGGGTACGAATCTATTGAAGTGAGGGAGATTTGTAACACTCGCTTTTCATGGATCTTCGGGTATTTTCGGATGGTTCGAGAGAAATTGGTGCATTTGGGCAGAGTGTAGGGAAACTCCAGAGGTTAAGTTCATAATGCTCGAGCTAGACAGACCAAATAATGGTTATCAATGGTGAAAAGACTAAGGGAATCCAAACATATATAAAAATGACTAAGTTCGTGAAATTTGGACCAGACCATGAGATTCATACAAGATGGTCCAATTCGTACAAGTATGTCGGATCAAACCAAAAGGATATTCTGACCGGATTGGTTGTGGTTCAGGCAAGGTAGCAAAGTGTCCGGGCCTGACTAGTTGACCTTCGGAAAAGGTTCTGAGATTTTCAGACAAGAGTGGGAATTTTTACATGTTTGGTCCATGTTCGGGCAGTACTGGATTATGTTCGGATGGACGTGGACGAAGACTGGCCAGGCCGGTCAAGAGCTGGTACTGTCAGACTATACCGCGGTCTTGGACCTGGTTCTGTTTAAGTAAAATCAAACCTGGTTCAACCAAAGGGAACTAGGGTTAGGGTTTTCGTGGACAAAACCTTATAAATAGATGTCTGGAGTCGCCTTCATAACCTAATATGCAAAAAGGCTTTAAGGAAAGAACGAGAAAGGATTTTCGAAGGCATAAGGGCGATTTGGGACCGGATTACTGTGGGAAAGACTGTTCATGATCAATTGCATCAAGAGGTGTCAAAATCGCTAAGGCAAAGGTGAGTTCATTACCGTGGGTCAATCTGGGTTTGTTTTCAGGCATAGGTTTGGTTAAGTCTTAGACGGATTAGGATTGCTTGTTTGTGTGTAAATTCTGACCAATTGTTAACTATATTCGTAACTAATTGTTGATTTAGGCTGATTTGGGTGAAATCCGGATAGCCAAAGTAGCAGATATGGGTGAACTATGTGCATGATATATTATAATTTGTTCTCTGACTTGATTAAATTGACTGTTTAATTGCGATTTCTGGTTTGGCCTGGTGAGACGGGATGACTAGTTCACTAAGTATTTTTGTGCTTATGCAATCTGCATGATTGCAGGTAATGAGTTAACGGATGGTCGTGAAAGTGGCTAAGTAGGAGCAAGACCAAGGCGGGATGGAGGAAAGATAGAATAAGACTAGGAATTTTGGGTCTAGTTTACTTTGTAATAGCTTATTAGCAAAGTATCATTATACTAGAACCCATTTTATTGAGTTTATGCATTAATTTTGGGCTTATCAAACAGACTGAACACGAATTTTGACTAAGTATAAGTGGAACGCAATCTTACTAAGTGTTTGGCTAGCCCAAATCCAAACTTCACCCAATCCGGATATGGAACTTGCGAATTAGAGTGTTCCCAAAATAAAAATAAAAATTTTTTTTAGGAATCTAGATCACAATTTTAGATTCATTTTTTGACAAAAAAAAATAATAGATCAATTATATTCTATCTATATTTCAAATATTCTAAACTGTAAATTTTATCCTATAGAACTTTGTAATTGTTTGAAATTAAACTCCAATAAAAAAACTACAAAAATAAAATCTAACCACTCTACCAAATTTGTTTATATGGTGCTGTAATTAATATATGAAAACGCAGTACGCATATAGTTGGGATAGAAAACAATATTTTCTCAATATTAGTCAGATTCAAAGTCATAAATACTGTGTCAACTGCATCCTTTCCTTATGAATAAATGAGACTTAAAAAAACACTATTTCATCTATTATTTAATTACAAATCAAGGATTCGTAGATGTTTATAATTATAGTTTTAAAATTAAGATATTTCTATGGATTGTACTAATACCACCGAAGAGAAACCACAGGGCTCTTGTTTTCGTGTGTGACAACTGACAACTATTTGTATAATGGTAACGTATAACAACGAAATGCTTACAACGTCTATATTTATTAACGATGTAGGTGGCCGTTACCAGACCGCCTTCAATTCATTTCTCGAATTTTTTCATGCAAACATTTCTCCAATAAATTATTTTAAAAAAAAAAATAGTTTGCAGTTTTTGTATCAACGTTCCATCGAAAATCTGGTTTTTATCGTCAATGTCTTTCAAACTAGGAACAGATGTTTTTGTATCTCAAGTATTATATCAACAAAATTCGATGTATAAAATCTAAAGATACTTAATCAACCCTTATTAATCGTTTAAATATTTTAGTATGTGTTCTTATCAAGATATTAAATATATATACATATCAGGCGAAAAAAAAAAAAAATATATATATATATATATATACATATCAAAGAAACCGTTTGGTTACAGTGTAGATTTCGATATATAATAAATATAGTTTGCCTTGACAAAAAAAAAAGATATATATAGTTTATCAAAAAAAAAAAATTCTGGGACCAATGTTCTTAATTCAAACCAGTAGAATATATCTTGATCCCCAATTTACTGCTATCTACTAACCATAACGCATGAATTAACTATAATTCAACACTATCTATAGTATCAATTAGGCCTGGGTTGGGTCCTAACCGAACCGAACGGTTCTGTTTATTCGGTAATCAGGTTATTCTATTTCTGAAAAATTAATTTCGAATTAAACAAAAAAGTATTTTGGTTCATTTTGGTTTTTAATTAATCTTAGATTTTTAATTTTTTGGGGGTTATATGGTTTATTTGGGTTTTCGGGTTTTTTTAGTTTTTTGGTTTAAATTGTATAAAAATTCTGGTTAAAATCTATTTTTTGGTTTTTTAAACCGATCGGTTTAGGATAACCGAATTCAAAATTAAATGAATTCTGATCGGGTTTAGAATAAAACCCAAAATTAAACCTAAAACCAAAAATTTTGGTTCAGCAGGTTTGGTCCAATTCGGTTTATACCAAAAGTCCAAGGCTAGTATCAATATTTATAATTTACTTTTCAATTCAATGATCGATCAAAATTACCAGTATGCAAGACACAAATTAAATCACATACTACTCACCTCTCAAGTTTTCTTATTTTAGCACAGTTTATTGTAATATACATATACACATGCTTTATCTTCGATAGGCTTAAGTTTCTGCAGTTAGGTTTGCCACAAAGTCGACCGATTTTTGAAAATATATCTGGCACAGATGCTTGATAAACTGGATACTCTCCTCCATCATCATGTCGCGACGGTCGACGACTCTTTGTCTGCACATGTAGCGGGAAGTATAACAAAGCAAAGTTTGCAGTTTCCTTGTTTATACTTTGTGCGAAAATGGAGCTTTCGACCCAGCTCAGGTTTTTAACTTTATACTTAATTGAACATATATCGTTCGAATAGATACATCCAATGCTATTGCACTGATCCCCTGAAATCTGTTAAATACGAATATTAGCTTTCTTAATAATATAAAAGCATTACACAAATATGATTCTACAAACGAATCTAATTACCGGCTTCACGAGAGAGATGAACAAGTAGATGTTCCATTATGTTAAAATAACGATGGAAATATTGTTCCAAGATCGCATAAGATTATTGGAATCTTCTTATTTAAATTTTTGATTCCACCTGCGGTAAGAGTCCACAAACATAGATCACGAAAAATGCACCTATTCCTGGTTGTAGAAAAATTAAGAAGCAATTACAAAAATATATTGAAGATATATGTGAAAAATTAATTGTTAGAAGAATAAATGCTATCGCTTCATGTACATTCTATGGGAATAAATACGCTAACACAAGCGGAAAAAATCGTTGCATTACAATATGACAATCATGACTTTTCACACTGCTAAATTTTATTTTGAGCTATCAATGCAGTTGCGTATATTACAAATATAGTCATCCAAAAATTTTACCTTATGTTTTATCCAATCAAAAAGCTTCCTACACAAAAGTTAATGGTATGTAATACACTTTATTAATGAAAATAAACATTACTTACAAGGTGAAAATAGACAAAGCTTTTTTGTCCATCCAATCTGAAGATAGGAACTGAACCAATTTTGCTATTTCCTCGTATATGTTGGGATCTTCTGTCACAAATTTCCAGTAAGTCCAGTCTCGTTTTGAGATTGTTTTTTGCTTTTCCCTGCACATTTATCACTATGTTGATAGAATTCTCAAAATAATTCTTCTCAATGCGCATGACTTTAAGCAATGAAAAAGTTGGTGGGTTTTCCAGTAAGGCAACTTCCAAAACATATTCTTTATATGCCAATTATAGTATTCCCCAACACCATCGACAGGACAATGTCCATTCCCTCCACATTTCACAGTTAACTCAGTGCCGAAATCTCTAAGTTGTGTTAATATTTAAGCCCATCTAGTTCTAAAGATGGGTCGTATAATACTTTCTTGTTTTTAGTGAACAGTGATATGTTTTGTCGATATAGATGATCCCTAGGAAGAAAACACCGGTTGCAATCAAACAAGGATATTTTCTGACCATACTTGAGCTGAAATGCTTCAGTATTATCATGACAGTGAGGATATGACAATCTCATGTGTGTTGTCCAACCAAACAGCATTCCGTAAGCAGGGAAATCACTAATAGTCCACATCAAAGCTGTCTTCATCTGGAAATTTTTTGTAGTAGAAACATCAATTGGTGCAATAACACTCTCTTATAGACAATTTAGTTTGCAAATCAGTCCCTAAGCTGTGTTAATATTTACGCACCATCTGGTAATGGAGGTGGACCATATAACACTTTCTTATTTTCAGTGAACAGTGATGTGCTTTGTCGATATGGATGATCCATAGGAAGAAACATTGGTGGCAAACCAAGATCTCTTTCGGCCATATTTAAGCTGGAATGCTTTAGTGCTATCCTGACAATGAGGATATGACAATCTCCATTGTGTTGTCCCATCCGATAGCATTCCGTAAACATGGAAATCACTAATAGTCCAAAACAAAACTACTTTTATTAAGAAATCTTTGGTAGTAGAAATATCAAACGCTGCGACACCACTATCCCATAGTTGATGCAATTTACAAATTAGTGGCTGTACAAATACATCAAGCCATGTTCGTGGATTATGTGGTCCTGGTACGGACTGTCAAAAATAAGAACTACTTCATACACAAGTCTGGTGGCAAATTATACGCTGTTACAGTCACTAGCCAAACTGAATATGGTCTTCCATGTTTCCCAAACGGATTAAAACCTTCTTGGAGAGCCCAAGATATACATTCCTTGGTTCATGTGCAAACTCGAGATATACTGATTGGAATGTCTTTATGCTTTTGCATCTAAAGGGTGTGTTATCTCACCAAATGAATTATGTTTTGTATGTCATCTCATAGAAACTGTTGTACGCTCTGACTAGTTTAACCTTTTTAGCATATCTGCTAATGGAAAATACCACATCATCTTATATGTGACCCGCGTCCTCCCACCAATCTCTTGTAATTGAGGTTTATGATAATATGGAAAATGCATCTCATTCGAATCCTCTCTCTAGAAGATCATACATTTATCTACACATATATCTATCATTTGATAGGGCAATCTGAGGCCGCTACCAATTTCTGGATCTTGTAATATGATGTAGCATATATATTATCTTTAGTAAGAAGTTTCTTAACATAATCAGCGATTGCATCAACACAACTCTCGACTAAATTGTATATGTTTTGATAATCATAATCCAGCTATGGCCGATAATGGGGATATGTCATCTCTGCAACTATTATACAACAGTTGCTTTGCTAAATCCAACATACTAAAAAAGTATGTGCATCGGTATTTGGTTTTTCCCCTCTGTTTATGGCCCTATCAAAAGACGAAATGTCCTCCCTAAATGCATCTTTAACCATTGAAATGTACTTGCATAGTGTTCC
The DNA here is from genome assembly GCA_900406435.1 of Lepidium aucheri. Lineage (NCBI taxonomy): Eukaryota > Viridiplantae > Streptophyta > Magnoliopsida > Brassicales > Brassicaceae > Lepidium > Lepidium aucheri. Next base: position 39,228 of record OVBA01000441.1, on the reverse strand, counting down.
ACCGAGACTGTTGTTTCCACACCTCAACCACCCTCATTATATCGATTACTACTACCAAGATTGACATAAGCTTCTTATTCTACCAGGTTAGGAGATTCTTCATCTACACCAGCATTACCATGTCCACTATGACTACCAATGTTAACATTTGAACCATCTTCCTCATGCGAATACCATATTTTATAAATAGGAAATCCTCCTATTATAAAGATGAATCCATATGTCTTTAACACTAAAAAATTTCGTATTCCGACATTTTCTACAGGGATAATGCATCTTACCCGTTTTGAGTGTTAGACTTTTGTATGTCACAAACTTCATAAATTTTTTCAACCCAGCAGCATAGTCTTTAGTTAGTAACCATCTCGCTTCATCAATTCGTGGTTCGTTCATCTACGATCAAAAATTTGTATTTGACATTCTTTTTTGTGGTGAGTTAAAGAAAGTGAGTTAGAGAGAAATGAAGTTCTGTGGTTATATATGAGGAAACTATCCGACGGTTTCTGATGGTGCCTACTTTTTGGTTACAATCCAAAACAACATATGTACAATATGGGTTTTTAATGTAACCGCTTCTATCACAAATTTTCGACGATTTTTGATAGAAGCATAATGGTCAAAATTTCTGACTGTTTTTGACCGGAATTATTTTTTTGTCGGTTTTTATCGGAAACCATTAGAAAATTTCTAAAGGTTTTTGACGAATATCTACCTGTCAGAATTTTCTGATAGTTTCTAGTCGGAAGAATATTCTAGTCAATTTTCATCAAAATTTTGTTAGAAAATTTCCGACCACATTTTCTTATCAAAATTCTTTTCGGTTTCCAATTTTTATTCTTGTAGTGATCATCGATTAGTTGACAATGACATACAATCCAATGATTTGTTTTTATTGAAATAAAAGATTTTGATCAACTAAGAAATCTATCCCATCTAGTAGAGGTTTTGTTACAAATGTAGTCTTAAAACTCTTATCCACTCAAATATAATGTAAAAAAAAGGATTATTAACAAATTTATTATTATAATTCATAAACTATAATGTACAAATTGGCCATGATAACTATTGGAATTATATAGAGACTAAATATGTAATTAACCTTATATAATGTATAGTTTGGTAATTAATCTTCCTTGTAACTAGGTTTAACGTTTGTACATAAGGTTTTTGCCTTCGTTGATCAATGATTAAGGAAAAATGTTACTCAGTTTATTTTCTTGAGCTTGAACCTAAAATTTATGCTCCAATTCGATCCATTCTGTTTTTTTTATTGTTTTACACTTCGATGGTACACCCTCGAGTGGTACTCTCGTTGGTAATTCTCGAAGAAGGATATATCCGTATGATCTATCTCCAAGTGACAATCCAGGAGCTGTTATCTCATAGCCACAACTGCGTGGTCCTAACTACGATGAGTGGTCCATGAATTTCCAGCTAGCTTTGAGAGCACGAAAGAAGTTTGGCTTCATGGACGGATCGATTCCAAAGTCTGATGATGACTCTGAAGATCTTGATGATTGGTGGGCTATTAATACAATAGTGATGTCTTCGATTAAGCAAACGGTGGCTCCAGAACTAATCAGCTCTTTATCACATCATAAGATTTCACATGACCTATGGACGCACATACAAAAGCGTTACTCTGTTAAAAATGGACAACGAGTCCAACGATTAAAAATGGAATTTTCCAACTATCAGCAAAAGGGATCTGCTGTGGAGACTTACTATGGTCGTTTGAGAAAATTGTGGTCAGGACTAGCAGATTTTCAAAGGGCAAAAATTGTTGATGAAATAACCAAAGAGAGGGAGGAAGACAAGCTTCATCAATTTCTTATGGGATTAGATGAATCATTGTTCAGTGCAGTCAAGTTTTTTCTTCTATCTTGTGAGCCACTATCCAATGTTGAAGAAGTGTATCAAGTTGTAACACTTGATGAAGATTCTAAGCAAGCTAGTAGGTTACTTGAAGAACACAATGATGGAGCTAGTTTTGCGGTTCATGTTGCACCACAGACACACAATCAGAGGGACAATCGTGACAAAAATGTGGTTTGCTCAACTTGTGGTCAGTCTGGTCACACTGCTCAAAATTATTTCAGAAAAATTGACTATCCCGAGTGGTGGGGAGACCGCCCTCGTCCTACCCTTACAACGAGCTCGAAGTCATCCAATACCAGCAACACTAAAGATCGATGCAAATCTAACTCAAGACATGTTGATCAAGTGCGCGTGAACCATATTGATTTTTCTCCTACTGTTTATACACCACACTCGGCGATCACAGATTCTGATAGGATTGGTTTCACAGGACTTAATAATCACCAACAGAAGATGTTTTTCAAGATGCTCAACGATAAACCATCTTCCTCTGGTTCTCATCTTTCAGGTAATTCTTTATCTGATTCTTGGATTATTGATACATGAGTTTCGGACCATATGACTGGCAATCTTAGTTTCTTGACAGATTTGTCTACTATGACACCAGTTTTTATTAAGTTTCAAAATGGGAGTTGTACGGTCTCTGCTTAGTGTGGTACAGTTCAGTTGGCTTCTCAGTTGAAACTCACCACCCTGCTTTTTGTTGATGGCAGTGTCATTTGATCTCTGCCTCTCAGTTAGCCAGTGATATTAGTTGCTTGTTTCAGTTGACTGATCCTCTTTGTGTCGTTTAGGATCGCATCACAGAGACGCTAATTGGGGTGGGTGAGCAAGTAAAGGGATTGTATTTCTTTAGGAGTTTGGAGTATGCAGTGATGGTAACTCCTGCTCTAGATGATGTTTCTAGAGATGTTTGGCATCGTCGTTTAGAATATCCAGCTTCTAAGACTATGAATATGTTGTCTTCGTTTCTAAATAATGCTCATACTTTTGATTCAAAGTCTTGTGACAATTTATTAGAGCAAAGAAAACTCGTGATTTATTTCCGTTAAGCAATAATAAGATTTCTGCGATTTTTGAACTTTTTCATTTGATTTGTGGGGACCATATTGGATAACTTCGATATGTGGATTACGCTACTTCCTTACTGTTGTCGACGATTTCTCGAGAGCAGTTTGGATTTATTTGCTTCCGAATAAAACAACTGCACCCTCAAAGCTCCAAAATTTTATTTGCTATGATTGAGATACAGTTTGAATGTCAGATAAAAGCGGATTGTAGTGACAATGGTTCAGAGTTTCTAACTTTGCGTGAGTATTTTGTCGAGAAGGGCATTATACATGAGACCTCATGCGTCGGAACACCACAACAAATTGGGAAAGTTGAACGCAAGCATCATCACATTCATAATATTGTTCGTTCTCTTCGTTTTCAGGTTAATCTTCCCATTGAGTTTTGGAGTTATTGTGCTTTAACGGCTATCTATTTAATTAATCGCACCCCATCAGCTTTGCTTGATGGTAAGACACCATTTGAGATACTCTATAATCGACCTCCACCAATGAATCACCTGCGAAATTTTGGATGTTTATGCTATTCGCATAATCAGAAACATGGTGGCAACAAGTTTGCTCCAAGGGGAAACAAGTGTATCTTTCTTGGGTATCAAACGGGTAAGAAAGCTGGAGAGTTTATGATCTTGAAACTGGAGTGATCTCTATTTCTCGTGACATGCAGTTTATTGAGACAGTCTTCCCTTATGAGTCAATTCCCTCAAAGAAAAATAATGATGTTTCCTTCGAACCTATGTTATCGTCAACTTATTTTGATGAGTTTTAGATGAACCACATACTCCAACTCCTCCGCCACCTATTGCTCCAACACCTGCAGCATCTGACAATCGTGCTCAGCCTGCAACTTCTCCGTTCTATTGCAAACTAGCCATGGGCATAAAAACCAGAACCGAAATATCAAACCGAACCGAACCGAAACATAAGGAACCGAACCAAACCGAAATCGGCTAACTAACCAAACGGTTCCGAAATTCAAGAACCAAAAAAATTAGAACCGAATAGGTGCGGAACCGAGAATCGAATGGGTACCCAAAAGAACCGAAACATAATTATATATTTTAAAATAATTATTCATATAGAATTTAGTAGTCTAAATATCCAAAATTATAACTATAAATCTAAATTTGTTAGTCTATTTGAACCACAATTACTTTAAAAGACTAAAATATTCAATTTATATAATTAATTTATGGTCTTTTAATGATTTTTTAAAAAAAATAGATAAAAATATCCGAACGGAAACCAAACCGAATTTGAATAGGTATCTATTAGTTACTTCGAATTCAGAACCGAAAGAACCGGAACTAAAACTGAACCGAACCAAAATTTGATAATTACCCATTGGTTACCATTTTTTCAAAATCGAAAGAACCGAAAACTGAAAGAACCGAACCGAACCGAACCAAAGAACCGAATGCCTAGGACTATTGCAAACCCATACATGATACACCGCTTGTTACGCCAACACAAAAGTCTCCTACTCTATCGATTCTTGATGCTGTACCGGTTTTTCAAGACCCGCTGCATATGATTTCTTCGGATCCGATACAAGCAGATGTATCAGTTTCAACACTTGAAAAAGGCTGTCGCACTAAAATACTTTCAAAGAAACTACAAGATTGTGTTGTGAATACAATACATGAAGTCTCTCGTAGTGATTTTGTTGACTCCTCATGGTACCCGATAGATGATTACGTTGATTGTGAAATTTTCATTACAGTATGGAATAATATATAAGTCGATATTATTCTAGTTTTATACAATTTAATCGAATAGTACAAGATGATCAAATAAGGAATGAAATATCTCTAATACATGAATTGACAATACTTTTACACTTTTAATATTAATAGGAATCATGCAATTGCAGATATTTTTCTCTTTATATATAAATCATCCCAAATATATCGAAGTTATTTTAGAAAAATGTGCTGGCAGAAAAAGAAAAAAGAAAAAGACAATTGTATTGAACTCCCTAGTCAAGAGTCGATAAGATACTCTCGACACAACTGGTTGACTTAATAAATAAAAGGGAAAATTATATACTGTACTAATAAATAGTGATAATATACAAATATATAAATAGTAAATGTGAGTATATGCGTGTGGGTCTATATAAATACATGAGAGTATTGGTGTGAATAAAACCATTACAATTGTGTGACTATCATTAAAAGCATAAAGCAAACACATAATCCAAAGAAGAAAAAAGATAGACACACACCAAAAAATGAGATTTTCTCCATCTTCTTCTTCATGGCTTCTTCATCCTCAGCTTCACCATGTTGTTTCCAAGATGTCTTTCTTTGATTCCTTCTTGTTCTATGTAAGTAAGATCAAAAAAGGTTTCGTAATCATTTGTGAATTATCAAAAGTTGTTAATTTGATTTTTTTGTTAAATTATGATAGATTGTGCACTTAGTGGACAAGCTAGGATTATGGCATAGATTTCCAGTGTTATTGGGAGTAGCTTACTTGGGACTAAGAAGACATCTACACCAACGTTATAATCTCGTACATGTCGGTGGGATCAACGGTCAGAATTACGACACCGATGAGTTCTCTTATCGTACGGCTGATGGTAAGTGTAATCATCCCTCCGATGACTCCATCGGCTGCCAAGGCTCCTTCATCGGCCGGAATATGCCTCCATCTACTTCTCAGTATGGTGTAAGTGTTTTTTTTCCTTTTTATATTTATTTTTATATATCAAGGAAATTCAATTTGCATTTTTTTTTGTCAACAATTTGCATTCTCATGCTTGTAATTTTAGTTAAATTTTAAATATTGAATAAGTATATTAAGATAATATAGAAAAAAAATTGTGATGAAGATTTTTTGGAAGAATTGTGGTTAACTAGTTATATGTCCATCTCTCTCCAATCTTTTCCACCGATATTAGATTTTAAAAATAATATTGAAAAAAAAAAGTGTTGTGGTGCAATTCTTTTTCATCTCACTTACGAGTGGTTGAATTGATGATGTATGATTGTTTATCTTTTTTGGTATGGATGCAATAAAGTTTTTAGTTTTGTCAATTTTCTTTTATTATCTTTTTCCTGAAAGCTATCCAAAAAAAATTGGATTCTTGCTTATTAAAAGGTGTTTTTGAGCCTTCTTACTGTATTTTTGTTGTATTTGCATGATTAGAAATTTATAATTAAAGTTATGTTAGGATAAAATTATTGTGAGTGAATACGTAACGGCTGGTTTTTATTTTAATTTTATCAGTAATTTGGTTTATATGGTTATTGATTATTACAGATTTTGGATCCACATCCAAGTGTGGTGGCGACAAAGTTGTTGGCAAGAAAAAGGTTTATAGACAATGGTGACCAATTCAACATGATAGCTTGTTCTTGGATCCAGTTTATGATCCATGATTGGGTGGATCACTTGGAAGACACACACCAGATTGAGCTTGAAGCTCCAGAAGAAGTAACAAGTGGTTGTCCATTGAAGTCATTCAAGTTCCTCAGAACAAAGAAAGTTGTCCCTGGTGATGAACATAAATCTGGCACCGTTAACACCAGAACCCCTTGGTGGTAAGTATTTCAATCACAATCATTTGCTTAATTGTTGTTTATTTATTTGAGTTCAGTTTTGTAATAGTTTACTTGTTTGGAAATAGGGATGGGAGTGTAATATATGGAAATGATGAGGCTGGAATGAGAAGAGTTAGGGAATTCAAGGACGGAAAGCTAAAAATCGCTGGGGATGGCTTGTTGGAGAGGGATGAAAGAGGTGTTCCGATCTCCGGTGACATAAGAAACAGCTGGTCAGGTTTCTGTCTGTTACAAGCTCTCTTTGTCAAAGAACACAACTCCGTCTGTGAAATGCTCAAAGTAAGTCATTAGATTGAGTTTAGGTTTTGGTCTCTTTCTTGTGTTGCAAGCACCCACTCTGTTTTTGCCCAATCATCCTAAGTCTTTACCTTTTTAGGAACGGTACCCAGAATTTGATGATGAAAAACTCTACCGAACTGCTAGACTCGTGACTGCAGCAGTTATCGCCAAGGTTCATACGATTGATTGGACGATAGAACTCTTGAAGACAGACACACTTACTGCTGGAATGAGAATCAATTGGTATGGGTTTTTAGGGAAGAAAGTGAAAGACATGATTGGAGCAAGATTTGGTCCTATACTTAGCGGATTAGTTGGTCTGAAGAAACCGAGAGATCATGGAGTTCCGTATTCGCTTACTGAAGAATTCGTAAGTGTTTACAGGATGCATTGTCTTCTACCAGACACACTTATCCTCCGAGATATGAGATCTGAGAATCTAGACAAATCAAACCCTGCAATAGAACGAGAGTAAGATTTAAAATGTTTGGTATTCTTTTGATGCCAATCCAATGGCGGTTTTTGTTGACCTAGAGAATAATGTTCATAACAGGGTTCCGATGGCTGAATTGATTGGGAAAAAAGGAGGAAAAGATGGTTCAAAAATCGGGTTTGAGCAGCTACTGGTTTCAATGGGACACCAATCCTGTGGCGCATTGACATTGTGGAATTACCCTAACTGGATGAGGAACCTTGTGCCGCAAGATATTGATGGAGATGATAGACCTCACCCTATAGACATGGCTGCATTAGAGAGTAAGTGAAAGTCAATGTTTCTTCATCTTCTACCATCACCAATTCTCTGACCAATGAATTGAAAAGAAAAATCCATTGATTTGATTGTATTATTTACTCAGTTTATAGAGATCGAGAGAGAGGAGTTCCTCGATATAACGAATTCAGAAAGAATCTGTTGATGAGTCCAATCAGTAAATGGGAAGATTTGACTGATGATGAAGAAGTTATCGAGGCTTTAAGAGAAGTGTACGGGGACGATATAGATAAGCTTGATCTAAATGTGGGCTTGCACGCAGAGAAGAAGATTAAAGGATTCGCCATTAGTGAAACTGCTTTCTTCATCTTCCTCCTCGTCGCCTCCAGGTTTCTTCAAATTACAAATCAACTATATTGAAACAGAGCCTTTTTCTTGCGTAACAAGGTAACTTACTTGCACTTAAATTTTGATCAGGAGGTTAGAAGCAGATCGGTTTTTCACGACGAATTTCAACGAGAAGACGTATACCAAAGAAGGATTAAAGTGGGTCAATACAACAGAGACCTTAAAGGAAGTAATAGATCGACACTTCCCGAACTTAACCAATCAATGGATGCGATGTTCAAGCGCATTCTCTGTCTGGAGCTCGGATCCTAACCCAACTAATTGGGTTCCCTTGTACTTCAGATCCGCTCCATAGGCCATAGACTGTAGCCGTTGGATGTCATGTGGCTCATTTGTATGACTGCCACGTGGTTCCTTGGTATATATTTTTGGGGGCATGGAAATGTGTAAGATCGTAAATTTTAATAAAATGTATTAGTAGATGAAGATGAGGTAGATATTAGTGGATCTTTGGTTAAATAAAAGATAAACTCAATCCTTCCTTCCAAGAATTAAAAATGCTCCAACAGTTTTTTCTTCATTTTTTTCACAGTTTAGAAGTGTATTTGTGCCTGTCTTAGATTGATAACATATCAAATATCATAGATTTCCAACTCAAACAATTGACAATAAACAGAAAAATTCATAAACCTTCTATAATAAATTAAATAATCCCAGTTTCGAAATAAGATATTCTTAATATTCTAATAACTACAAACAAAATTACATAGGTAACAAGGTTTATATAAACCCAAGTGAGAGTGAGAAACCAAACTTATGCTTCTACAACTCTGTCAAAAGGGGCAAAACATAAATTAAAGCAGAAAGAAAGAAAAAACACTAAGTATTGTGTAGAGCTGTAACTTTGGCAGCCATCTCAGATATAGCCTCATCCAGTTCCTCTGCTATGGGATCCTGCAGGAAAACACATCAAACTCTTATGTTTCTCGCACAAGACCAGAACATTAAAAACATTCAAGCATGTTAAAGAAATGGGGTTTCTCTTTGTTTACCTCAATGTTGCTTTTAGATTGAACACCTATGCATTTAGAACCGCTGATGCTAGAGCTTTTCATCAGGTTACGCGCACTGTACCCTCCTCCTCCATTGTCTGTACCTTCAGGTTCTTCTGGAGCTTTGGTACTGTCAATGGTTGAAGCTACAGCAGCTGATATTTCTCCCATGATATCGTTGCTGCTTTCTTCGACAGTTCCATTCTTGGATGCAGGACCTCGCTCTCTAAAAATGCAATGAACATCAATAATGCTTAATGACTCATACTATCGAAAGATTTTTCTTTTAACTGTATGTACCTTGGTAAGGAAACATGCTGTCTCTGCAATGCGTTCTTTCTTCCTCCCGGACCTTGATTTTCTTCCAGATGAGCAAACTGCCTCTTAAATCGATCTACACCACTGCATCCGGAAATAAAATTTTCTCAGTAAATTAACTCCGCAACACCATAACAATAGTAACTTGTGAACAAGACAATTATATCCATTCAAGATAAACATTTCAACCTAATACCTAAGATGCAAAAAAAGTGAACAGCAATCAACTAGTGATACCTTAAGATGGGATATCACTAGGACTCATGATTAACAACAAGATCGCCAAAAAATTCCGGAAAGGTATTGCAGCAAGATCAACATATTTGGTAGTTCCCATTCATATTAACTTGAGAATATACAGTTGTATCAATCTGTTACTTAGAAATCAAACCTGGGGTACATGAAGCTGAGCTGATTGCCACCACGAAGGTATTCCTCCAACATCTGAGGATGGTATTCTAATATCTATATTTTTTTTATGTAATCCGTCAGAATACCAAGAGAGGAAAATCAAAACCAGAGAAAAGATGTAAAGGCTTATCACCTCTCGGTAAATTAACTCTCGGATGTCATCTTTTGTTAACTTCTTTCTCTCAAATTCAAATTCAAGCTTTGAAATTGGTTTTGCTGATGGTTCCCGCTCTACACTTGACAGACCACTGAAGTATGGATCAGCTAATGCCTGTACATACAAGCATTAGAAAATATCAAAACAGTAAACACAGAATTTCAGTTTGTTCTTTAACTTTCATCATCTTTCAGGTTCTACATCGATGTGCCTGTAATACTGTCACGTATAAACATTCTTAAAACATGGTTCCATCAACCTTATCTACCTCATGTAGGTTACGCTACACATACAGATTCTAGTTCTGCATACACTCTAGTGCTTTGAAAAGAAGAAACAATAAAGCAAATTTACTTCAGCTTACTTCTTCAGCAGATGGACGATCTTTTGGATCGAAGGCAATCAGGCGCTGCAACAGGCGGAGGGCTGCAGGATCTGCTTTAGGAAATTTTTTAGAGAATGGAACTGGCTGCTTTTTCCTCATGTTGCCAAGATATCTCCTCGCCTTTTCATTTCTGATCTGCCAATGTGAAAATAGCATACTGAAAATCAAGCTTCTACCATTTGAAAGACTAGTACGAGCATCTATTATAAGAAGAGTATAACTGACCTTTGATATTGCTTCTGGTGGTGGAGTTCCAAGAAAATCGGTCATAATATCCAATTGGTGAACCACATTTTTTCCAGGAAATAATGGCTTCCCTAGAAGCATTTCAGCAAATATACAACCAACGCTCCAAATATCAATTGCAGGGGTATACTGCATTTAGCAAAAGTAGAGTTAGCATGCAATCTGTAGTCAAGCCGTTTCCTGCATGCATATGCATAGGGAACTAAAGCAGACCACTATACAAAAGTGAACTCAAAAGCCATACACCATATGCTAAGAGATAGCAAACGAGAAATGGGGGATCTGTTCTCTTTGAAAAAGAGTGCTCTAAATCAAGCCAACGCTCAGTTTCAAAAAACTCTTGACATCATTTAGAAACATCTTAACCCTAAATTTTCAGACTTGGTGTATGTTGAAACAGTTCTTGTTAAAGCAAAATTATAGACTGAAACACGGAGCAGGGTTGAAGTGAGACTGATAGATGAAAAAGGAAATAGAGCCCCTAAGGGAAACCACAGAAAAAACTGAGATAAGAAAAAATCGCACTAAAGAACATGGCTCCTTCATCTATAACATAAAATTGAGAAGACAGAAGCCATGATATTGTAAAAATCACAATACAACCCTGCTGAGAATTATAAGCTTACTTTGGAGAAAAAGGATCCGCAGAGTTCAGGGGCACGATACCAACGAGTAGCAACATAATCCTGTAAACAAAAGATAGTACGAGTGATTACACAAGTACTAAAAGAGAATGGTACCTTTTGCAACTTAAGCGTAAGGAACAAACTGCTCTCACAAGCTTTGCAAGAGATGACTCACAGTCCAAAAAATAGCGGACGGGGCATCATCAAAAGATACACGAGCTAGCCCAAAGTCGCAGATTTTCAACTTGCAATCAGCATTAGCAAGAATGTTCTTTGGTTTCAGATCCCGATGAAACACATTCGCTGCAAACAGAGACATAGTTGTTCAACCATCTATTTCGAACACTGGTGCAGAAAGATTAAAAAGCAGAAACTAACCAGCATGAACATATTTCAAACCACGGAGAAGCTGGTACAAGAAAAACTGATGATGCTCAGGAGTTAGATCATCATTTGCTTTGATTACCTGATGAAGATCGGATTCCATCAACTCAAAGACAACATAAACATCTCGAAACTCTCTTCGAGAAGGAGGAAGCATGATGTGTTTAATCTCCACAACATCTGGGTGAAGAAGCAAGCGTAGCAACTTGATCTCCCTCAGAATTCTAGTTGCATCAGAGATGTGATCAAACACATCGTTGATCTTCTTGATTGCAACTCTTTCTCCGGTGTGAGTGTCTATAGCAGAACCCACAACTCCATAGCTTCCTTTTCCAACTACTTCTTGAATCTGATACCTGTTTGCTTCTCCATACTCCGTAAAGAATTCGTCACTAGGAATACCCTGAAGAACCATATTCATTCATGATTATTTACAAGTTAGAAAAAAAATTCCAACAGAGATTCAAAGTCATACACAATCAATTCGATTCTTAACTGCCAAATCATAATCATAACATGTCCACATTTCCCAGGACGTTCAAATCACTAAGTACAAACCGAAATAAACCCAGAAACAAAATCTACCTTCTTCTGAGAATCCATGGGTAAGTAATTTCTTTTCGGAACCTTAATCTGTCTTAATCTAGACGGATCGAAATCTTCGACCACAGAAAGCTCGTTCAAATCACCTTCCGACTTATCGGGATTGGAAACAGTTGGAGTATTGTGAAACTGATCGTTGTTATTGGAAGAAGAAGAAGGACGACGCTGAAAAAAAAGCCAACGACGAACACCATCGACGAGATTACCACCACCACCCATGGATCAAAGAAGATAAGGAGAATAATAATCAGAGGAAAAGAGTATCCGATAATTCTCTCAACCAAGCGTTCTTCGTCAATGAATCCACATTATTCGCCGCATCTATCGAAGGAGTTTTTTCTCCCGAGGAGTTGAAAACATGTCCTTTTCTTCTCTTACTATTTTCCATCTTGTCTTTTTTATTTAATTTTATTTTTGTACTTGCTCCAGTTGATCTGCTAGAGAGAGACGCGCGCAGGAGACAAAAGATGTTAAATTTTTCTAGTTGACTACATCGGTTTGATTTCTGATTGAATTGTTCGGTTAACTTTGCTATTAAAATAAATGGGCCTCAGTCTATTCATTTGCTAGGCCCCATTATATTGTTCGTCGATCCGGACATTGATATGTTTTACTTTCTGTTTCCAATTTCGACCGTTGATTAAACTCCAACAACAACGCAATAAATCGTGTTGTCTTTCAAGCCAAGTTTATGCAATATATCAGAAGTTAATGTTTTTTTAAAGGAGGTTTAGGCCTTCGGCCGGAATCTCTTCTTTGCACAAGCTGAGATTCGAACTTTGCACATTTCACTTTATGAGAAAGGGGATACCAGTTGAGCTAGCTAGTAGGAAAATAACTTATTTATTATATAACGGGTTAAATAATTGGTCATTTATATTTACTTTAGATCAAACCCAAACATGCAACAAGAATCAACGAGCAAAGAAAATAAATTCCAAAACCACAGTGGATGAGGTATATAAATTAACCTCTTTTATTTTTTGGTCCGATAAGGGGATATATTAACTAATAATAATACATATTACTTTGATATTTTCAAAAGATTTAACGTTTCTTCGTAAAGGAAACAATTAGAAAAAGAAAAGGAAGATTAGAGAGAGAAGAAAAATGATAGGTGGAGAAGTGGTCCCAGCACCAAAAAAATGTGTGGCTGTCACCAATTGGAATGAACCAAATACGCCAAAAACTTAAATATAGAATGCTTTCCTGATTGGATAATAATGACGTGGCATGCCTCATCACAGTCAAAACCCAACCAGAGATGACCCCTTTCTTTTATGACTCTTTTTTTACCTTTTTATTCTTCTTTCTTTTAACTGCGAAATTAATTAATTACACATTACGTATTTACATGTAAGTAATAAATCACCACTTACTTTCTTCATTTTATACTCTCTCTTTTTTTTTTCTTTAATAGTTTTCTCATTTTGTTCATAGAATCATATATTACGACAAAATAGTGGAATATTCATATTATTCTTTTGGTTGTTGGTTTACGTTTGTTATGTACTATTAAAACATAAAGATTGCTGACGTGTTATTCGGAGTGGCCAAAAACAAAATTGGAGCAGAAAACTTAATTTTTTGGCCAACTACTACTCTCCGCCATTTATATTCTCCTATCGCTTTCCATTTTTTCTTATCAATTACACATTTCTTTCTTTATTCAATTATTATTAAGTCTCATTGTTGCAAAATTAGATAACTTATTTTAATACTTAGTGTATTTGAACAGGAGACCAATATTTTTCATTCAAAGTATTATAGATAAGTATTGTTCATATATACTGTATTTACAATATATACGAACAAAATAACTATAGTATGTTACTACAGTACCGTAACGAACTTGTACAGTTATAAATAGTAATATTAAAGTAATATGCTAATAAAAAGTCGTTTCTATATTATACTCAGAATTTGTTAAATTAAGAAAAAAATATTTCGTATTTTTCTATAACATACATTATTGACTAGTATGAATAATATTGATGGGCGGAGTGGGGCCGTAGTTCCGGCTAAGAAAAATAAGTGAGTATGGAGCCAAAATTCTAATAATGATATAACAACTACTAATGTTATTTGCATTTTGATTTAATTCCGTCAGATAGCTTTAACAGACTGTAATTATTATTATTCTTTTTCAACTTATATATATCATATTAATCTTAAAATATATAAAAAGCAGGTAAATTGTTTTAAAAAAACAAGATTTTGATAAATTACGTACACTACGGCTAACTATTCTACCTTTTTGTTGAGGGATCTCACGATCTGATGAAGGAAAAGATCAATGAAACTTTTTCTAAGATTCTCAAATTTCACTAAGTACTACAAAAAAACCAGCCATTCTTCTAGATTTGACACCATCTTGAAAATCTTTGCACAATCAGATGCGCAATAAACTTATGTGATTCCTAAGGCAAGAAGAGACTTCATTGCCCACAGGATAGCTTCAAACTATGTGTGTAAAGGCGAAAGACATCTAGGAATCCCTCTTGCTCCTACGTTAATTCTATCAGGAGAGTCAGAAAAAGAATACCAACTCAAACCAGAGAATAACTCTGAATCTTTCTAGGAACCGTCAATAAAACAATGGTATCCAGTAAAACTCGGATCATCTGTCCCCGGTCTTACCATTGCGTCCCATAAATTATTTTTCCTAATTTAGGATCCTTTACAAGAATCTTCAATTTTCTTTTACTCTTACAATTGGGCCCATTCCTTCGCCTATACCTCTGTGGATTGAAGTGTATCGCGTGGATCTCTATCCAAATTTGAGAAGACTTTCTCATTTCTTGTTTTCCATATATTCCAGGGAAAGCTCCTAAATTCCTCTAAGTCTGGCAATTTTCAGAAAAGGTAGTCCATATTTGAATAAATGGATGAAATTGGGAAAGTCTCCATTCCATAAGGTATATTCGACAAGGCCCATGTATGAAGAGAAAGAGGACACTCACAAAGAGTATGATTTATCTTCTCCTCATCAGCTCCACACCGCAAACATCTAGTGTCACAATGAATACCTCTCTTCCTAAGATTGTCTCTAGCTGGGAGACATCATGTCACTACATGCCATATGAAATGCCTAACCTTGGGAGGGCATTCGATTTTCCAACACTGAGCTTGTAATTCTTCAAAGGAAGGATCATACCTTACTTCCTCCCCATCTGTGAAAGTATTTTTTACTTTATATCTTGATTTAACAGAATATTTACCGGATTTGTAATAGTACCATCGAAAAAAATCCGGTCTACTCGAAGAAAGGATCATAATGCCCAAAATCAAGGGTACATCCCTTGGGTCAACTAATTGTCTAATTAGAGAGACTCTCCAAGATTTTGTGGATCAATCGATCAACTGATCTACCAATAGATCAGGGTAAAAGTTTGGCTCTTGGCACACTATTGGTCTTGGAATTAAACCTGGAATCCAAGGATCATACCATACTTTAATCGATTTACCATCACCTATTCATTTTATTACTCATTAAAACTTTGGCTGATATAATATTTCGTCAACCATTAGAAGGGGAATAAGTCCTAGTTGGATCTACAGGGTTAGTATCCTTAAAATATATGCCCCTACAAATTTGCAAAAAATAGAATCAGGAAAATCAAGCAATCTCCATAATCAGGAAAATAAAGCAATCTCCATAATTGTTTAGCCAGGGAAGCCAAATTAAACTCTTTAATTGATCTAAAACTCAGACCACCCTCCTCTTTTTATTAACATAGATGATCCCATTTTTTCTAGTGGACCCCTTTTGACTCAGATTTGTTTCGCCACCAAAAATCTGCTATAGCACTATTGAGAGATAAGACTGTAGACTTTGGTAGTCTATAACAAGACATTACATAAGTCGGAAGAGCCGTCAAGACTGATTTAATCATATGCTCTTTTCCCCTTTTTGATGATAATTTTGAGGACATGCTCGAAATTCTCTCAGTGAGTTTCTCTTTTACAAAGGCAAAGATTTTTGTCTTTGCGCCTCCCATACTCTATGAGAGTCCTAAGTAAGTACCCATCCCTCCTAAAGTAGAGATAGCTAAAATGTTTTATAGTTCTGCATTGGTTTTTCATTTTAACCGAATGTCCAAACTGGAGTGAAGATTTTGAGAAATTGATTTATTGATCTGATGCTTTCTCATAAACCTTAAGAATCTTCAAAATAGATCTTGCCTGTCCCTCCTTTGCTTTACAAAAAAATAAGGAGTCATCCGCAAAGAAGAGATGAGAAACAGGAGGACTTCCTCTAGATATCTTTAAGCCATATTTCCTTTCTACTTTTCGCCTTTGAAAGATTATGTATCAAGACCTTTGTACAAAATAAAAATGTAAGGGGACAATGGGTCACCTTGTCTTAGACCTCTCTTTGGTACTACTTTCCCCTTTGGTTTCCCATTTATTAGGAATGAGTAACTAATCGATCGAATACACCACATCATACATCTAATCCATGTGTCTCAAAATCCCATCCTTTGGAATAAACTCGATCATATGCCTTACTCATATATGTCTTAATAGCCATATAACTACCTTTTCATGCTTTATTAGTTCTAGGAGCATGAAATATTTTTTGAGCAATCATAATATTATCCAAAATGAGTTTTCCCGAGATGAAAGCAGATTGAGTTTCTGATACCAAGTTAGATGGGAATCTCTTCAATCTTTGACATATCACCTTTGAGATAATTTTATAACTTACGTTACACAGACCTACCGGTCTGAATTCAGAAGGTAGAGTGGGTTTGTCCTTTTTGGAATGAGACAAATATTTGTTTTATCCAATCTTGGGTCGAAATGTCTCGAGTTCAGAAAATCATTAATGAGAGATGCCAAATCATCCTTAACCACCATCCAAAATTTATGGAAAAAGAGCCCAGTCATACCATCTGGTCCTGGAGTTTTTTACAGGATTCATCCCATCTTCTTCTATGACCCTCGCCATCAAGTGGTCATTCATTTCTTCTGTGACTAAGGATGGAATACCTCCCAATGCCTCAGAAAAATCTAATGATCCATTAGAATTGAAAAGTTCCTCAATATAATGGGACACAACATTATCCAATTCCTTTTCATCTCAGATCAAATTACCAGACTGATCCAACAAACCTATAATACGGTTTTTAGTTCTCGTGATTTTGGTCTCTGAATGAAAAAAACTGGTTTTATTATCCCCTTCGTTTAACCATTTGTCCCTACTGTTTTTGTTTCCAATAGATTTCCTCTTCTCTATATACCTGGAGTATCTGGTATGTGACCTTTGAAATCTTTTCGGAGTCCTACTATCCTCACTTTTATATTGTTCCAATAACTTTTAGAATTCTAAATTTTCACCTTACTTGATGGAATATAATATTTTCTCCATCATGAGATTTTTCCTTAGCATCTCTTAATTTTATCTGCTAGTCTATGTATACCTACCTGCGATCGATGTTTCCAACCATGTGAAATCGCATCAGCCAAGCCTGGCTTTCCTAACCATCGTTTATCAAAACAAAATTGGCAAGATCACTTTATTAATTTTTGTTCCATCTCTACTAGAATTGACCTATGGTCATATCCTATTATATCAAGGTATGAAATCTTAGAATGAGAGAATAACATATGCTAGTTCGCATTTGCAAGCGCTTTATCCAACTTACACCTACTGAATTATGATGAACTCCATGCCATGACCATGTGTTACTCACACATGGGAATTCTATTAAACCACAATTATTTATCATAGTATTGAAGAGAATAAAAGATAACTACTTCAAAGAATCCCACCTTGTTTCTCATGATTATCGGTGAGCTCATTAAAATCTCCTATAAAAACCATGTTGCATTTCTAGATAACCTAATCCTGGTTAGTCTTTCCCAAACTTCTTTTCTCTTTGAAAAACTAGATCTCCATAAATAAAAGACATATACATAATTTTGATTGTTTAGTTTTGCCTCTACATCAATCATTCTTTATTTTTAAACTTTAGTTTGATATCATAATCATTATTGAAAAACAAGGGAAAACCTCCACTAGAACCAATTGGTTCAACCGTAAGTAAATAAGCATAACCAAAATGGACTTGAATATTTTGTAAATGAAAATGCTTCTTTTTTTGTTTCACAAGAATAATATGTATGCTTTATCATAACTCCATAATTCTCTTAAAAACTTAATAGTGAAGAAATTTGAAATTCTTTGACAACAATTTTCATAAATATAATTAAAATTCAAAGGAAAAGAGAAATTCTCCTAAACTGAATTGCCTTCTTCAGTCTTGGACGCTGGTTTACTCCCTGAAGCGAATGCACCTCCTGTTCCTTTCTTTTTTGGTGATGTGAAGTTAAGCTCGTTTCTCTTACATGTGTTTATTCCTGGTAAACCATCAGTCACTTTAATGCCTTTACATGGTGTTTGTGGGATTTTCGGTGGTAGTTTTTTGTCTGTGATTGGTTCTAACATAGCCTCCTCAACCACCTTCATTTTCTTCTTATTTTCAATTCTCTTCTCCTCCTCTTCAGCTTTCCATAAAGTCCTCTCCTATCACGTTATCCAACTTATTTTCTTGTATATTTTCCTTGTCCTGAGAATCCTTAACCTTAGCATCACCATGTTCAAATTGAACAATATTCTCTTCATTCTCAGTCAGAATTGATTCTACTACCTCCTCGACAGGAAAGAGCATTCTATGTGGCCGAATGGTGGAGTTGCCATGGATTGAGTTATAGGCACAAATGCTCTTCATCAATAGACCTACCATCTGCGAAATATTTTGAATTTCATTAGTATTTGACAATAGAGAAAATTCATCCAATAATTGTAAACCAAAAAAGTTGAGAGAACCCAAACAATTACCTTGTATGTAAGCAGATGGATTTTGAGATCCCTTTCCATTTCTGCTGGAGATAATAGGCCTCTTACTCGGCTGTTTGTAGAAGTCTCTATCACCTCTTACATGGCCTTCACCATAACCTGAACTACTTGCTTTTCCAGAAGCTGCAGATTTGTAACTTTTAGCAGCCAGATTTCCATGAGAATCTCTTGCTCCACCCATAGGTATATCACCTCTGTAACCACCCAATGTGCATTTTATTGCCTCATGACAAAGACTCATATAGATTCTTCAAAAGTCATAGAGTTTGTGGTACTCAAATGAAACCTTTTGTTCATCTCTTTCCCAAAACCCTGCTATAGTCTCGAACTTAAGAGGTTTCATAGCATCAATCGCCACTTTAATCATACCTTCATCCCAATCCAAATCCAAGACTTCACCAAGAGTCTAACCAAGCGCCACAAAAGTCTCTGCAGCCAAGAACTAGATTGGCATATCTACCACTCTAACCAAAAACGGATCTCTGAGGAATAGTTTAGATCAACTACTGACTTCCATCTCACTATAGACAACATCCAAAAATCAAAGTGAAAAGACTCTGATTTCATAACCTCTTCTAGATCTGCCTCATGGTGGAAATCGAATTGAAATCTTCATCTTCCCAGATTCGAACCCACAACTCTGTCCTAAACTTTCCAAATTTTCGGTAACAACAATAGTAAGGACCCCACATCTTGTTTTGCCACGTTCAAATATCTTCCAATCAGTTTTTATCATACGCTTTGATAATAGCTGAGTTGTCAAATCTTGGGATTTTGACATGATCAATTGTAGGTGTTTTTCCTTCTCTCGCTATTTTCACCATTTGAGATTGCATTTTGCGAGCAAAGAGAAAGGGAATTGAGTTAAGCCTTGAAGAAGAGAGAGATAACTTTGAGAGCTTGCTATCCAAAGCTAAAAACGTTCTTTATATAGAACATGGTCTATACCACCAGCATCTACTAAAATAAAGAGAAAGAACCTATCTGTTAATGAGATGAAATCACCAAGATGATCCTTAAAATCTATGAAATCCTGAGAAGATAATTTGGGATCAATAATTTATAAAATGAATTTTGGAAACCAAAAAAGGACCAATAATATCATCCATTTGATCCTTAAAATCAAAATTGGGTGTAACAAAAGTTCTGAATCCATGAAATCAATGAAAATTGTTGAAATTTATGAAACATCGTACCTTGACCAAGACACCCAAGTAAATCTTTGATGATATTTCAAATCAACAAAGTTAACTATTGACCTTTACCAGGATCCTACAATCCAAATACACGAGGATAATAGATGGAAATATCCTCTTCATGATTGGTTAATATATTCCTTAAGATCCATACCAAATAGATTGATAGAGATAGTCCTCGATATACCTAATCGATGTAATAAATGGAATAAACCACCATTGAGAGTGAAAGTACCAGAATGGAGACACTCTATGTACTATAGAGGCTAACACAACAGAGAGACTACTGTAGAGCACGACAGACACAGAATGAGAACGCCTGTACAACTAGTGCTAATACAGGAGAGAAACACACAGAGATTCTTCAAGCTTTTGTATTAAAAATAATATAAATAAAGTACAGTCTTGTTTATTCAGATTTACACACAACCACAACTTGGTTTGCCACTGACCTATTCCTAACTACCCAAAGCTCACACAACACTACAACCTTGTAGCTGTTGCAACTCTATGTTGAACTCCCTAGTTCACACAACACTACAGACTTGCAGCTGTTGCAGCTCTCTTGATTTCACTCACCAAGAACACCTCTGTCGAGCTCACTAGCTCACATAACAAATGTTGGAACTTCCAATTTTTCTCCCTAGAAGTCCAACCTCTCCCAAGTTGCTAAGCACTCCTTATATAGCCTCATTACTTCTAGGGCTTCTATTTGGTCTTTGGAAAACTTCCAAAACACTCTGCTCCACCACACTGTCGCAGAGCCTTCACTTTCTGCATCCTGTAGAACCTTCACTTTCTCTATCCTGTAGACCCTTCACTTTTTGCATCCTACAGACCCTTCGGAGTTGACCCTTTTGCTTCCCTCCAGTTCAGCTGGCGTACAACAGATAAGGGCTGAGCCAGCCTTTACTTTCCTACTATAGCCAATTCTTGTCTTTCTATTTTCGTGTCACGTCTCTGTTGCACACAAGGTTATTTCACCAGCGAATAGGATGTCGCCACATCAGCTTCATTTGAACCAAAGATAAGGCCCACATTTCTCCTTATTGCCACTTCATTTTCATTACTAGGTCACATGTTCTTTCATTCTCCCCCTTTTTATCTGAGTGTGATAACTTAAGCTTCTTGTCTGTGTTGCACACACCTGAACGTTTTGAGGATTACATTACTCTGTTACACAACCATACTGCACAGATGAACTCATTCTCCCCTGTTTGAGTGCATACTCAAATAAACCAAAACATATTTTGATGCACAGCTCTGTATCATGTTGCTTCCACTTCTTTATTGGAGCATTTTTTGAAAGTTTATTTGCTTTCCTCGTGTAACCCTTTCATCTAAAGGACCAATTATGTCTGATTCCGAATGATTCCTTGGCACTTGAACTCCCTTTGATTTTGGAAACTCTAAAGTTGGTTGTTCTTCTGTCTGAACGTCTTGGTGTTCTTCATCTGTGTCATACAAAATTGGTACAACAACCAACCTCTTTCTTTCATCAACGACAGCATTGATTGATTCCACAACCATCTTAGTTCTCTTGTTGTACACTCAAAACATCGTGCTGTTATACCCATATCCTAATAGATTCCTTCATCATTTCATGCACCAAACTCACCCAAGTGGTCCTTGTCATTCAAGATGTAACACACACATCCAAACACATGAAAATAACTCAAGTTGGGTGTTTTCTCTTTCCAAATCTCGTATGGAGTCATCTGAATACCTGGTGTCACATACACCCTGTTTATGACATAGCATGTTGTGTTGACTGCTTCTGTCTAGAACCGAGTTGACATGTTGTTTCCATGCAACATTGCCCAAGCCATCTCTTGTACTGTTTTAATCTTTTGTTCAACAACTCTGTTCTGTTGTGGTGTCCTTGATGTTGAGTACTGATGTCGGATTCCCTGAGACTGAGAGACTTTTTCAAACACATCATTTGGAAATTCTCTTCCCTGATCAGTCCTGATTTGCATAATCCTCTCTTTCTCAAATTGCATGTGTAGAGCAAAATTCTTGAAGCTTTATGTTGCTTCGGACTTGTCCCTCAGAAATCTAACCCATGTAAACCTAGAGAAATCATCAATCAACACAAGGATGTACCTTTTTCCATTGATACTTTCTTCTTGTACAAGACCAATGACATCCATGTGTACTAACTCAAGGAATTTTGTGGGGGACACTTGAGACACCCTTTTGTGTTGAACTCTTATTTGTTCCCCTTTATTGCACTCTTCACAAACAAGTATTTTATTGTTCTTCAACTTTGGAATTCCTCTCACAGCCTTCGCACCAATCAGCTTCTTCAGATATTGCACATCCATGTGTCCCATCCGCCTGTGCCACAATTCTAGCTCTGACTCAACAGCAACATAACACGCTTCAGATCTACACCACTTGTAGCAATTATTATCTGTCTTGTTGGCAGTCATAACTGTGTTCTCCTTCAAATCTACTGCTTGACAGTCTGATTCGGTAAAGGTCACCTTTAGTCCACTGTCATAGAATTGGCCTATACTACTTAAGTTTGTAATCAAACCATCAACGTAGTACACATCAGTGAGAGCTGGAAGATCTGGACTGTCCATTTTACCTTTGCTTTTTACTCTTCTTTTGCTTTCATCTCCAAATGTTACCTTAGATTCTCCTGTATTTGTGAAGTTAGTCAGAGCTGATTTACATCATGTCATGTGCTTGGAGCAACCACTGTGGATGTACCATGAGTTATCCTCAACTGTTGTAGTCAAAATATGTGCTACATTCGCCTGAAGCACACCAGTCTGACTTACTGATGAACGGTTTGTACTTTTGACCACTGTGCAGCTTGATTCTTCCAACAACTTACCATATCTCAGACTCCTTATTTCCTCTGTGAGATCTCCATACAAATCAGCCTTGGAAACCCAAACATGTGAGAACTTTGTTGGTTCCGGATAACATCTGTTCAACTGCCACAGTACACAAAGTCATTCCACAGCCCTGTAACATGAGATCCTACTGTGACGATGCTTGTTATAGTAGCTACACCGACGTGTCCTCCATCGTCTGTTAACACCAAAAGTTTTTCCTAATGAAGCATTGTTTTTAGACTGTACTGAACTTCCAAATGAACCACCTGTTTTAGGCTTGATGATTTCCTGCTCTACCGAGCCAGTACTTCAAACAAACTTGATGCTTTGTGATATTGAGTTAACTCGAGAGTTTTTACCTTGATATCCCAGTCCATAATGTTGGGTTCCTGACCTTCCCGTACTCAAGATTTCATCAAGGCTTTTTGTTCTATTGTTGAGCATCATGATCTGTTTAAGTCTGTCACTCAATTGCCTTTCCAAGAGCATTGCATTTTCTCTATCTTGTTCATACTTGTTTCGCCATAGATCTACAGGATTCTCAACCATGTACTTTACAGTTACAGGTGTTGCCTCCCTCAAATGGTTTTCTTTTAGTTCTGCTTCAAGTGTCTTCACTCTAGCTTCTAGACAAAGCTTCTCCTTAGTGAGTTGAAGCTTCTCCTCACTGATTTTTACCCTATTGTTGTACAATCTGCAGTACTCCTTTTTAGAGTCAACTTCACCATCTTCATCTGAGTGGTTGAGTGGCTCTCATACCAATTGAAAGTACCAGAATGGAGAGACTCTATGTACTACAGAGGCTAACACAACAGAGAGACTACTATAGAGCACGACAGACACATAATGAGGACACATGTACAACAAACGCTAATATAGGAGAGAAACACACACAGATTCTTCAAGCTTTTGTATTAGGAATAATATAAACAAAGTACAGTCTTGTTTATTTAGATTTACACACAACCACAACTTGGTTTGCCACTGACATATTCCTAGTTACCCAAAGCTCACATAACACTACAACCTTGTAGCTGTTGCAACTCTGTTGAACTCCCTAGTTCACACAACACTGCAGACTTGCAGCTGTTGCAGCTCTCTTGATTTCATTCACCAAGAACACCTCTGTCGAGCTCACTAGCTCACACAACAAATGTTGGAACTTCCAATTTTTCTCCCTAGAAGTCCAACCTCTCCCAAGTTGATGAGCACTCCTTATATAGCCTCAACACTTCTAGCGCTTCCATTTGGTCTTTGGAAAACTTCCAAAACACTATGCTCCACCACACTGTCGCAAAGCCTTAACTTTCTGCATCCTGCATAACCTTTACTTTCTGCATCCTACAGACCCTTCACTTTCTGTATCCTATAGACTCTTTATTTTATGCATCTTGCAGACCCTTCAGAGTTGATCTTTCTGCTTCCCTCCTTGTCAGCAGGCGTACAACGATAAGGGCTGAGTCAGCCTTTACTTTCCTACTGCAGCCAATTCTTGTCTTTCTATTTTAGTGTCACGTCTCTGTTGCACACAAGGTTGTTTCACCAGCGAATAGGATGTAACCACATCAGCTTCATTTGAACCAAAAATAGGATCCACATTTCTTCTTATTGCCACTTCATTTTCATTAGTAGGACACGTGTTCTTTCAGAGAGTTTCATTAACCGGATTAGAATCACATCCAACAGATTCCACCAAAAATCCCTTGATTTCCTCAATACTAGACTAAAGAGGATTGAGAATTGCAAATCAATCCATGCAAGAAAGAGATACGAAGATCCCAAGCAAAAAAGATCGACATCAAATAGAGGAACCGAGAAGATTTTCTCTTCTGAATAACTAAATAATTTAAACATGTGTTAGTAAAATAAACTAATTTAAAATTACCTAACTCATTAACCACCTCGACCTAGCAAGGTTTACCAAACACTGCATTTTGATCACATGCATAATATTATAGAGTTATCTGCTCATGAGAATATGCAGTTAATTGACAGCTTACATAAACAAATAAGCCACTTATGGTTCATTCTCGATTTAGAAAGTTTACTGGTCTTAATTTTTGTGACATTAATGGTTATTCCTTTATGCTCAAAAGATATACTCAGATCCTAACTATGTTTTGTAAAATATACTTCCTCTATGTCAAATTATATGATGTTTTAGATGAAAATAATTGTTCCAAATTATTTGATTTTCCACTTTTGATGTAATACTAGGATTATCCATACGCTATAGCATAAACTTTGATTATTTTTAACTCGTTTTAATTTGATTTTAGACCCATAATGATATATTGAATATTGTTCTCGAGATATTGTTTTAGAAGACTAAAAGCTGAACCAAAATTAACCCGAATTAGATGAATCGAACATGAAACCAAACCCAACAAAATACCCTAATAGGTCCTAAATCTATGCATTTTAAAAAACCGAAAACCTGAACCAAATCAAAAACGAAATCTTAGAATTTATTATTAAAACTTTCTTAATATTGAATTTTTTATATAATATACTCAAATCCAAACTCGATCTATACCGAACCAAAACCTATTCAAAAATTAAAAATATTTGAATAAGTCTTAAATCAAAATAATCGAAATACCAAATTAAATAAACCGAACCCCACAAAATACCAAAATATATCCTAAATTTTTGTACCCAAAAAATCAAATCCTAACCCGGTTCAGAACCGAATCAACAACTGAATTTGTAACCAATATATGTTTTTATTAAATTTTAGTTTTTTAAGACTTTTTCTATTAAATATTTATTAATTTTAAAATTTATATAAAAATTTATAACGAAACCTAGTTTCATCCCATTTTAAAGGTATATGAACCATATGTTAATTTTATCATAAACTTTATAACACGGCCAAAATAAAAGTGTCTTCCGCTTTAATATATATAATTTATCATATATTTATATATTTTGACTATTTGAATTCTGCATATTGATTGCTAACTGGTTGAGAATTATTTTCTAGAATTAAAGTAATAATTTTTATTAGAAAAAATTAAAAATTAAATAATTTTTTTAATCTACGTGCAAAAACCTAAAACATGATATAATTTAGAATAGAGAGAGTATACATATATAAGCTTTTATTTAATTATATATTTGTGGGATCAACAGTCTATTTCCATCCCGAAGTTTCGATATAATAACAGATCAACCTATTCTTAGCTCTCTTTGTAATTCTATTTGAAATATACATTCTAAATCTAATTGCACCCAAAATTAGATAATAACTATATAATTACACTCATAATATATAATTACACTCATAATATTACACTCATAATAACTATATAATTACACTCATAATTACTGAAAGTTGCACAAATTACTAGGTAATTATTGGTTTGTTGTAGACCAACAACTGGTTACAATTTTAATTCTTTAATTTATTGATCTTAACCAAATTTTAGATCCAATTAAAGTTTAATTATTTCAAATTAAGGTCGGTTAATTTGAAGTCCAGTGATGGAGATATCCAATGGGTCTTTTCTTTTATCTTAATTATATTAGAATCAAACTGGGATACAATGATCAGATACATAAGCTGGCGGATAAACGAAATTTCCATAGAAACTAAGCCCAAACAAGAGAATCTATATAATAAAACTTTGGAAGGACTAAACTAGAACACTTAGCTACATACTCAAAACTTCTGCTCATCCAGCCCAAATATCATAACTACCACTGACTAAACAAAGTCTTAGGTGATAGCAGAGCAGCCTATGAAGTAAACTTCATAAATGAAACAAAAGCTACTAATCTAGAAAGAGAGAATTTGAAAGACAGAACTGCACGAAACACGGGAAAAAAACAATCATGGCAGAAAATAACAGAAACGGGAAACACAGATTCCAGAAATAGCGAGGTCGAAACAATGGATGACGTCAAAACATAGTCGACTCGGAAAAGCTTCTATAGAGCCCATAAAAAAGCATACCTCGATCAGGTCTTAAGAGTACTGACAAGGACCAATACTAGCATCTCTAAAAAACGATCCAAGCGAGGAGAAAAATCCAATGGGTCATAATTAAATTATAAAAATGAAAGAAAGAAAACGAAAACGAAAAGGCAAGCGATACAAATGAAAAAAAAGTGTAGATTCCGTATGCTTTATAGAAACAAAAAGGCAGAGAGATTTAAAAGCCTCAATTTACGGTTAAGTATGTCTTGGTGCAATTTAATAACGCTGTGAGACATCTTTTTCAATCGTTCATAACCTTTTCAAGTTCACGCACTAATTAAGCTGGGTGAAAAAGATACGCCTTTTTCTAATCTTTGCATGTCACGGTAACTCTGATTCAATTGTCATAAACCCTACAATAAAAATATTTTAGAGAAAGAAGAAGCCATTCCCTCCACTTCTTTCTTTGTCCGACTTTTTAGACAGAGAAAGTGGCGTAAGAGAGAGATTGAGACATACAATTACAAGTTGGTTGATGAAAGAATTTGCGACTCATATTTGTACAGAGTAATTTGTCAATTTTATTTTTTTTATTTTTATTTTATTATTATTTGATTTGAGTGGGTGTGTTGCTTTCTTTTTAACTATTTTCTTGATTCATCTCTGGGTGCGAACAATTCAGAGTTTTTGAGGTTTACTCGTTGAAGAGCTTTGCTGTTTTCGAATCTATGCCGTTTCATTCTTCATTTTTGAAATCCAGAAGAAAGGTGTTTTGTTTGCTGATTTTCCGATGAGTCGTTGATCTGAGATTTCAAATTTTCCGGGGAGAAAATTTAGGGTTTTTGAAAAGGTAAAAGAGAAAAACTTATGCTTTCTTCTTGAATTTGGGAGATAAAGAAACCCTTTACATTACTGGAGAATTCGGAGCCTTTGATCACATTACTGGAGAATTCGGAGTATGAAGATGAACATGAAGAACTTTCTGAAGAAACTTCATATCACACAGAATCAATCAGATGAACCTGAAGGATCAGTTTCAACGACTACTAGAAGCAACAGTAATAAGTCAAGTGATGTATCAGTGTCACCTCCGGATTCATCGAACCCTGAGAGCAAACCTTTTTCTGGTTTATCGAATTGGTTGAGTTCTGTTGGGTATAGAAAAAGCTCTAGTCCATCAAACTCTTTTAGTGCCGAGAACAAAACCACCGGGGGTAATGATCAGACAATGGAACGACATGCTGACGATCCCGTTGTTACTGTTTCCGAACCTGTGGAGCAGCAAGATTCCGTCTCGAGTAATTCTAAGGATCCAGAGGTTGAAGAAGAGTATCAGATACAGTTGGCTTTAGAGTTAAGTGCCAAAGAGGATCCCGAGGCTACTCAGATTGAGGCTATTAAGCAATTTAGCCTAGGCTATTCTGCCCCTGAGAACTCTCCAGCCGAACTCATTGCTTATCGCTACTGGGTACGGCATTTGATTCACTTGTTTTCTTTTCATAAATATAGAATTTCCTAGTGGTTGTTTGTGTTATGAATTGAGATTTTACCTCAGGACATTTTTCTAGTGTTCAGTTTCTATTGACCAGCTCATCTCATCTGGAATTTTTTTGTTTTTGTTTTTGCGTTCACAGAATTTCAACTGTCTTGGATATGATGACAAGATCTTGGATGGTTTTTATGATTTGTATGGAGTGTTAAATGCATCCTCCTCAGAAAAGATACCTCCTTTACTCGATCTCCAAGGGACGCCTGTTTCAGATGGTGTGACTTGGGAAGCTGTTCTTGTAAACAGAAGTGGGGATTCTAATTTGTTGAGACTTGAACATATGGCATTTGATATTGCTGCAAAATCAAAATCAGTTTCTTCCTCTGGCGTTGTGAACAGTGAATTGGTAAGGAAATTGGCTATTTTAGTTGGAGATTACATGGGTGGACCAATTGTGCACCCAGATAGCATGTTGAGAGCGTGGAGGAGTCTTAGCTACAGTTTGAAAGCAACTCTTGGAAGCATGGTTTTGCCACTTGGTTCTCTAACTATTGGATTGGCTCGCCACCGGGCCTTGTTATTCAAAGTACGCATTTTTCCTTGTGATTCTTATTATCTTTTCAATTTTTTCTAGTCTTGGAGGTTTTTATATTTCTTCTACTCTTTCTTTATATGAATATTTGTAGGTTTTGTGTGATAGCGTCAGTGTTCCTTGTCGAATAGTCAAAGGACAGCAATATACCGGTTCTGAAGATGTGGCAATGAACTTTATTAAGGCTGATGATGGCAGGTATTTACAGATTGAACACTTTCTTATCAGTCATGTACTCTGGTTTAGGAAAAGGGTCATGTATATGGACAGTTTATAGACATATGTGCATAAGTCTATATGGACTTTTCACAGCACCTCTTAAAGCTAATACTTCGGCCTTGAGTTATAATTAATACATTTTTGAATTTCAGGGAATATATTGTTGATCTCATGGGAGATCCTGGTACACTTATTCCAGCTGATGCAGCTGGACTACAAATAGACTATGATGAACCTGCCTATTCGACTCGCTCGGGAGACTGTGATTCCTTTCATGTAGCTTCGTCCAGCAATGGGATTGAGAGCTCATTCGAAGAGAATGCTGAGCTTTGGACAGCGGAACATCGTTCTAGTATTAAGAATTCCATGGAGAAAAACAAATTCGGAGGTGGTAGCGACCTCATTTTTAATACAAATATTTCTATGGAAGATGTAAGAAATCAGATGAATGTTGAAAAGGCTCCAGTTCAAAACCTCTCTAGCAGGCCTATTCCTTCTTTTACCCATATGAGATCACCTTCTTGGACCGAAGGTGTTACCTCCCCAGCCGCACAGAGGATGAAAGTCAAAGATGTTTCACAATATATGATTGATGCTGCCAAAGAGAATCCACGGTTAGCTCAGAAGCTTCATGATGTATTACTTGAAAGCGGAGTTGTGGCTCCACCCAATTTATTTTCTGAAGTCTATCCCCAGCAAATAGAGGCAAGCATTGAAAGCAAAACACCACCCGATAGAAAGAAAGAAAAAGGAAAAGATTTAGAGACAGCTCAGCAAGGAACACTGCAAAACGATTTTGGTCCAGTGCGGTTTTTGCCTCCATTGCCCAAATTGCAATCGAAATCAAATACACATGATCAATGTGATTATGAAAAAGTTGTTTGTCAGTCTGATTCATCACATTCTGAAGCATCTTCTACGGAATATGCCAGAACTGTTCCTGCTGCCATAGCTGCAGCGGCTGTTGTTGCATCTTCAATGGTTGCTGCTGCTGCTGCCAAGTCTTCAAACTCAGACTCCTCCACCTTAGAAATTCCTGCTGCAGCAGCTGCCACGGCCACTGCTGCTGCAGTTGTGGCAACAGCAGCAGCTGTGTCCAGGCAACTTGACTTTGTCTCGAATAGTGACGGGGAAGCTGGACATGAGCCTCAAGGTAGTGGGGACTCCTATCATGGGCCAAGTTCAGGAGGAGAGAGAAAATCGGACAGATCTATTGACAACGAAAGTTCGAAGTCGGATTGTGACGATGTATCTGATTGTGAGATTTTGTGGGAAGAAATTACTATGGGAGAACGTATTGGACTTGGTACCTGACGTATCTATCATCTGTTATCTGC
The DNA here is from genome assembly GCA_900406435.1 of Lepidium aucheri. Classification (NCBI taxonomy): domain Eukaryota; kingdom Viridiplantae; phylum Streptophyta; class Magnoliopsida; order Brassicales; family Brassicaceae; genus Lepidium; species Lepidium aucheri. The sequence goes on along the minus strand of OVBA01000441.1, from coordinate 8,718 downwards.
TTTGATGTCTTATCTCTACAAAGAATTAAATACTTTACCTCTTTTGATACAGGATCATATGGAGAAGTGTACCGGGGTGATTGGCACGGGACTGTGAGTATTATTTTTGCGTTTCAATTTATACGGTGAATTAAAATTCATGGAATGTTATAACCAATAAGATTTCTGAAGAGAACCGGATGAAGAAAGGCTTAAGCAATTCCTTAGTTTGAGTTCCGTATTGTTGAAACTCTTGGACTTGGTAGGAAGTGGCTGTCAAGAAGTTCCTTGATCAAGATTTAACAGGAGAAGCATTGGAGGAATTCAGAAGTGAGGTACAAGCCATTCTTCTATCTTTTCCTTTTCCTGCTATCCATTGTTGATAATTCTGTAGCAAACTTGTCTTATTCATTCTTTGTGACATGTGTCATTCCAATCTGATGCAAGGTGCGAATCATGAAAAAGCTTAGACATCCCAACATTGTTCTCTTCATGGGAGCTGTTACCCGTCCACCGAATCTCTCTATTATTACTGAGTTTCTTCCTAGGTAATACTATGATCTTTGCAAGTTTCCGTTAATATGACACCAAACGATTCTCAAGTCTAATGACATTCCATGTCCTTATTCATCAAGTGCATGCCTCTGTTTTCTCTTTTTAAAGTAGATTAATTTGTGACCTCTAATATCCAAAATCAATTTTGCAACAATTACTGTTGCTGAATTATACCCTTAAAGTTCCAAAATCTGGATAAAGAAAGTAAGAGATTAGTCACGTGTGGCTTACGGGATGGTTTGAAAAGCGTCTGTTCTGGTTGTGCTTTGTTTTTTTTCTGGATCTTTTTACAGTAAAGTTTTTTTTCCCAAACTTGTGCAGAGGTAGCTTGTATAGATTAATCCACCGGTCTAATAACCAATTAGATGAGAGGAGGCGTCTAAGAATGGCCCTTGATGCTGTATTACTCTTTTTCTTTTCCTGTCTCTGTTATGTGTATGTATATTCTTGTTTTTTTAGTATATTGACTAGAAACATATTACTGATAAAATTATAGGCTCGCGGAATGAATTATTTGCATACCTGTAATCCCATGATTGTCCATCGCGATCTAAAGTCCCCAAATCTTCTAGTGGACAAAAATTGGGTTGTCAAGGTAAGCACTCTCTCCACAAGATTTATTCTTTCTTACCAATTGGACGATATTATATATTATGTAACAGCTATTTGTGTGCATAACAATAATGGGTATTACATTTATCAGGTTTGTGATTTTGGGCTGTCTAGAATGAAACACAGCACATACTTGTCTTCAAAGTCAACCGCAGGCACGGTAAGCTGGTAGAAGGAAGTTACCATCTCCTCTTTCTTAATCATGTCACTTTGCAATTATCATAATTGCCAGTTCGTTAATCTTATTATGTGTTGGTCTTATACAGGCCGAATGGATGGCCCCAGAAGTGCTTAGAAACGAACCTGCTGATGAGAAGTATGGTTTTCAATTTTCTGTCTTTGTTTCGATTTTCTCATTAAATCCTTCTCTGTTCCCTTCTAAAGAAGTATGCATGTTGTGCCTGAAACAGGTGCGATGTGTACAGCTACGGAGTGATTCTTTGGGAACTCTTTACGTTACAGGAACCGTGGGGAAAGATGAACCCGATGCAAGTTGTTGGAGCGGTTGGGTTTCAGCATCGACGTCTTGACATTCCCGACTTTGTTGACCCAGCAATTGCAGACTTGATCAGTAAATGCTGGCAGACGTGAGTATTATTTTTCACTGGTTGAACCAAAATTTGAATTATTAGTGATTAAGCAACATCATCTTACTCTAGACCATGTCTCAATACTGTCTTTTGACTCCTTTATGGTTTATAGTTGTATGACAACCTTGAAAATGGGGTTTATAATGTTTCGGCTGATACATCTAGTGGTTTTGTGTGTGTTTAACAGGGATTCAAAGTTAAGGCCAAGTTTTAAAGAGATAATGGCTTCTCTAAAGCGGCTACAAAAACCTATAACAGGTTCCAACATCCCAAGACCAGTCCCCACTTCTTCATTAGCAACTGAACAAGAACAAAAGGATTGATTAATGACAGAAGAAGAAGAAAAAGACGAAAGCGGCAAACATATTTTTTATGGATTTGATCTGTTTGAAGGAAGACAACTACAGATGTTCTTTTCCTACAACTTTTGGCTTAGCTTCATTGTTTTAAAGGCAAATCATGGAAGATGAAGGTTGAAGAAAAGTAAAGGAGTATGCTCTTGCGATGTTCTGGTGTTGCTTGCTTGCTTGCCAGTGATGTTCATGTTCATGTGTAATTTCCTCTGTTTAGTTTTACAAAATTGAAATTGTACAAAGAGAGAAAAAAAATTATGTTATTGGCACTTATAAATCATTTGACAAACTCGTTGACCAAAAAATTTTAAAAAAATTTTTGAGGTCATTTTGTTCTAAAGTGTCCATTGTCACACGAATAAGATAAGGTTACTGCTACCTTAATAGTCAGATAGTCTGTATCAAAAGAAATTGTTTAAAGAAAATTGTTGGAAAATGGCGACTCTCTTCACTGCGACTGCTCCTTCTCACCACCGTTTCCTCTCTTCTTCGCAACATCAAAAGCAGAACCTCCCACTGCAGCCGGTAAGCGTCGCTTTAACGGAGCATCCTGAATCGGCAGCTGTTACATTGCAGCAGGAGATGACGGATTGGATGGCTTCTCCAGTGACGCGGCGGTTCGGAATCGGTGTCGGATTTGCTTGTGCTGGGTTTCAAGTTTTAGGCGTTGTCTCCGAGCAGATGAAAAAGTCACAGGTCGAAGTGTTCCAGGAAGCCAATAACACAAGGTTGCTCATCAATAACTCGAATTTCGTATCTCCTTCGTATGAATCTTTACCCATATTAAGTGAATGTTGTCAACTAGGAACATGATGTGGGGAGTTGTTTTATACACTGGCAGCACAAGTAAAATGTACAGAGATTGAATTAGAGCTTGAACTCATACTTTGTTTGTCTGAATTGGCAGACATTTAGGAAAGCAAGAAGAGATCGTCTCCTTACCAAACGGCATAAGGTACATTCCCATAACAAGAAGTTTTGATTTTGTTTCATTAATTGAAATGTTTGGGCGTTTCCATTGTTGAGATAGACAATACAATATCTGTACATTGTTTAGCTAAATTGTCGCGTTCTTTATGGCCTTGACTTGAAGGGACGAAACCTAGATAAATAATGGGACTTTGTCTTATTTTCGAGGTGGGATAGTGGTATGCAGTGGTTCTGAATCTATATATCTGAAATTACTGATCTTGAAATTCCCTTGTGTGCAGTAACATTTGTATCACAATTCCCAAACTCAAATCTCTGGAAAACTTAGATCTGGCTCTCACTTTCTATGACTGCTCTTATGGAATCAAAATGGTCCAGGTATTATGATCTAAAAGTTGGAAGTGGTGCTACTCCAAGCTCAGGATACTTAGTAGTGTTTGATGTAAAAGGACAAGTACATGGAAGCGAACAAGTATTTGTCGACACATTTGGAAGCAAAGACAACAAGTCACTGTCGATGGTAATAAACTCAAGACCATATAGCAAAGGATTATGTGAAGGAATAGAGTACGTTCTGAAGTCAATGAAGGCTGGAGGTAAACGTAGAGTGATTATTCCACCGTCCTTAGGATTCGGAGACAAATTGGTCGACTTTGGATCGGGTTTGCAGGTTCCTCCATCTGCAACACTTGAATATATCATCCAGGTTGACACAGTTTATTGTTTCCAGACTATTGTATGAGAGATTATGAAAGCAAATAATGTATAAAGCAAAGTGTCACGCTTTTTTGTGAACATGTATTCGTTCCGTGGATATCTATTCTTCTATTGAGACTTTTCTCGTATAACAAGTAAACGGCACGGTGTTTGGTTCGTAGCCACATAAATTTATCGGTGTCTTAGCCATACACCCATGAGATTGACGACTTTTATATTTTATTTTTTCCAATTGTCTTTAATTGGAGTATCAATATAAAAAGATAATGAATCGTTTTTCTTTCATCGAAAGCATCAATCTTTGGAAGTTTTCTCTGTTTTTTGTTTACGCCCGATAGAATGGGAACAGTTCTCGATTCGCATTTCCTGGCTCTCACTGCTATTGTCACTGTAAGTTCTCTGCTCGTTTTAATCTAAATTCCTCTGTTCATTGTCTTGGTTGTACGGTTTGATTTTAATCTAAATTCCGTATCTTTTGCAGGTGGTTTACCAGTCCATCTTCTTCGTAATCACTGCTCTTTTCAAATTTGATCAAGTCACTGACTTTGCTGGTACGACCAAATTTCAGTCCTTTATTCCCAATTGCTTAGTCTGCTAATCTAAGCGTTATACTAATTTGATTGTGTGTATGTTCAGGAAGCACAAACTTCGTTATACTTGCTGTATTGACACTTGTTCTTAAAGCCACTTGGCATTTTCGGCAGGTATCTCTCAGCTTTTCTCTTGTGATTTTCTCTTCTTTCTATCAATTATATCTGCCTTTGTCTAATTTACTGAGATTATATTCTCTTCAATCCTCATAGATAGTATTGAGTTTGCTTGTTGTGGTATGGGGTCTTCGTTTGGGGATATTCCTTCTAATGAGGTATCTACAAATGACTGCACAGTTTCTTATTCATTTCTTTCTGATCATCATAAAACATGGCTCTCTTATCCATTTTAGGATCTTGCAATGGGGTGAAGATCGACGCTTTGATGAACAACGTAGAAATTTAGTGAGACTAACAATTTTCTGGACTCTTCAGGTACAAGTTTTCCTTATGCTACTATGTATCTTCTATTTGGAATGTCATGCTCAAAACAGAGTTGTTGTTATCTTCCATGGTAGGCTGTGTGGGTTTGGACAGTTAGCTTACCTGTAACCGTTGTTAATGCAAGTGATGGTGGAGGATCTCTAAAACCTGCAGATGTTATCGGTTGGACAATGTGGGTTTTTGGTTTCTTGATTGAAGCTGCAGCTGATCAACAGAAACTGTCTTTCAAAAACTCTCCAGAAAACAGAGGAAAATGGTGTGATGTTGGAGTGTGGAAGTATTCAAGACATCCAAACTACTTCGGCGAGGTTAGTAATTCATAATGAATTCTCCTTCATATGTAACATATATTGTGGTTAGCATTCAGTGCTGTATCTATATGTCATCAGATGTTATTGTGGTGGGGAATCTTTGTGGCTGCATCGCCTGTGCTTGAAGGTGCAGAGTATCTTGTAATATTTGGACCACTCTTTCTCACTCTTCTACTTTTATTCGTCAGTGGCATACCACTACTTGAGGTCTTTTCTCCTTCTCTCATTCTCTGTATCTACATAGACAATTCAGACTGACTTATGGCTGCTTTGAATATATATAAACAGGCATCAGCTGACAAAAAACATGGCCAATCTGGAGCTTATAGATTCTACAAGAAAACAACAAGGTTCAACTATACCAAGTTGCTTTAGATACCGTTTTATAAACCTTGCAGAACTGTTAATGTATAACTAATTTGTTTCCATCTTTGATCGATCTTTAGTCCTCTGATCCTGTTACCAAGAGGAGTGTACGGGAACTTACCAGGATGGTGCAAGACAGTCTTTCTCTTTGAATTCCCATTTTACAACCGGCATCTCCCTCAAGAAGTCGCTGTCTCCTAACTGCTTACCAAATTCGTAAGAATTGGACAATTCTTCGGTTATGTGTAAATTAAGCATCCAAGCAAACAATTGACAGAACCAGTTCCTAGTTGTGATTGGTTCATTTTATTCCTGTGATTTTCGTAATTATTTGGATATGTTTTTAAAATTTATGTACCCAAAGAAGTCAAAATTTTCATGAATACATGCAAATAATAACATCATCAAAGTATTCCAGAACAATATAAAACAAAAAATTGTACATTAGTTATTTACTTGAAACAACAGTTGGAAGAAGAGCTTAATGGTTGAGAGGCAGTGACTTCATGGATATTCACAATTTCTTTACCAACAGGAAGGACTGTACCATTACCGTTAACGTGATCCGTCGCAACGCCGTTGGATTTATTGTCCAAAGCAATCCTTTGGGTCACAACCTCGTGTATCCGTCTGATCATCACTAGAAACGCTTCTTCAACGTTAACATTCTCTAAAGCCGAAGTCTCCAAGAAGTAGAGACCCTCTGACTCAGCTAGAGTCTTACCCTCATCTTCTTCGACTTCTCTGGATTGTCGGAGATCGGATTTGTTGCCAACTAGGACAACTACGGTGTCTGGATTGGCAAAGCCTCTGAGTTCAAATAGCCATTTCTTGATGTTGTCGAAAGTTGTTCGTCTTGTGATGTCGTAAATTAGTAAAGCTCCTAATGCTCCACGGTAGTAGGAACTTGTTATTGCTCTAAATCTTTACTCATAAAACAAAAAATCATTAGAAGGATTAGAGATTGAATATAGTTTAGATTAACATTCCATTGACTTAAACTAATTTAGTGGCGAAGACAATGAAATATGGCTTTCTTGTAGTATTAATATTATTATCATATACTAATAAACAACAATAGAATTCTATTACAAGGTTTTGTATTGTTTAGTTATGCTTAGTATTCGACTAGAAGAAGTAGCGTAACTCCACAACATATCCAAGTATCGACAAGAAAAACAATCAAAAGATCAAAAGAAGGATACAAAATAAGGAACAGAGGAGAGGAGTCACGAGGTTAGGTCCGTGAGTTTTGATTGATTGCTCACAAAGGTTTCATTTTAGATACGCAAACATATGTGATAGAGACCGAGTTTAATGCGTTTGCGTTCCAAAACGTTTGAAATGCAAAGAAGACAAATAACATAAGATTTGTAGTACCTTTCTTGTCCGGCCGTGTCCCAAATCTGAGCCTTGATGATTTTGTCTCCGACATGAACATTCCGGTAAGCAAACTCAACTCCGATGGTTGGCTTAGAGTCAAGCCGGAACTCATCTTTGGAAAATCTCGACAAGATGTTTGACTTTCCGACGGCTGAGTCTCCGATCAGCACCGCCTTGAACAGGTAGTCGCACTCTTCCTCGTACGAATCTTCCGCCATTTATGTGAAGACTAAAATCTCTAAGTTCCTCTATTTATTAAAAAATTTGATTTCGGATAATTATATGTTACGAATAAAAAGGAGAAAGGTGGAAGAAGTGAGAAGAAAAAGAAGAAAAGAAAACGATTGTTCCTCCACTGAATTTGGCTTTTGGTTGAATATAGGATTTTAATTAATTCTCTTTGTTTTTTTTATAGTCAAATCATTATATGATATTTTGAGAATAATATATAGTCATATCATTATACTTTTATATTGATAATAGTAAAGTTTATTACTTACATATTTCTCGTATACAAAGGTGAAGTATGGAGATGGTTAAATGTCCAATAGTTGTGTAAATCCGGGTAATTAATATTTAGAATTTGAATGTATGGTTTAGCTGTATACTTAAATTATTCGAAAAAGAAAAAAATTAAGGAATTGGGTGGGGGTTGTAATAATTATAGTGAATAAAGGATCTTAAATTTCTTTTAAATGAGAACTTGGGGTTATATGTCTTAATTATTAATAGTATGTTGATTAGATTTTAAGATAAATAAGAGAGTGTTCAAAATCATATCATAAGTGCAGCTGTTGGCATGTGAAATCATGGATTACACAACATAATGATAACGTTGTCTTCCTTTTATGATTGTTTTTTGTTGGGATTACCAAAAAAAGTGGTCATGTTATCGTTATTACATCCCCTTATTTTACTCTCTCTTTTTTAGGGGTTGAAATCTGTAATATACGAATATTGTTGTAGTAATAGTGAATATGTAAGATTAGATTGATATCATGATGTTCAATAATCAATCATACCTACTCTTATTTCGTTTTCTAGTTTGACATATTTTACCTAAGTTCACACGCTTCTAAAGTTTATTTTATTTAGACCAATTGTTTTGGGAGGCCAATTATTTTTATTTTTTTAGATACTTGAAATGTGAAATTTTTAGTATTTAATAGACCCACCTTATATACACACATGTATCAGGTAATTACTATGAGTTAGTTTTACGTTAGTTTATTCATTCTGACTTTATCATACATATATGAAAAAAAAACCCGTTAGTGCTTTTGTGTAATGAATGATTAAGATAAAATATAGGAATTTTTTTAAATTATATATTTTTTAAGTTTTAAATTATCTACAATATACTTTAAAAAAAATTCTTTTACGAAAAATACATTTTGAGTTTTTAACTATAAAAACATACTTTGTTGAATTTGAAAATTTTGTCCATAGTAAACAATTTAATTGTTTTTTGTTTACAGTATATATAATTCATTATATATGTAACTAACTATATATATCCATCTTAGACAATGTTATTATTGTTCACGAAAAACACAACCGTAAATTATGTCTCTGATTGCCGACAATTTAAAACCCAATAAATATATTTTGCACATAATTAAAAAAAGTACATTGTGAAGAATTTAAAATCCAAAAGGTATATTATCTACAATTTTCTGTAAAATATATATAACCACATTAACTAAAGGATCAATGGCTGATTTGCTCTCCATTGAAAAAAAGTTATCTAATATACTCTCCTCCAAAATAAAGGAATTAAATAATTAGTTTTGTAAATAAATAGGTATTGTTTACGATATTAGCCTTTCAACTATTCGGATCCACCCGATCCAATCCGGGTTTTTGTGGGTTTACCCGGATCCGATTG
>OVBA01000440.1:0-67244 GCA_900406435.1 Lepidium aucheri | reverse complement strand
AATACTTGGTGGTTAGATTCTGGTGCAACTACTCATGTGTCTCATATTGAGTAGGGATTCAGTTCGATCTAGCCCATAAGAGGACCTGAACAATACTTGTCCATGGGGAATCGGATGAAGACACAAATTGAATGCATTGGGACTTATAGGTTAATCTTGGATACATGATGTCATATAGATCTTGAAGGGTGTCTCTTTGTACCTGAATGTGCTAGAAATCTTGTTTCCGTAAGTAAGTTGGATGATTTAGGTTTTAATTTTAAGATTGGACATGATGTTTTTTCTATGTACCAAAATGACTACTTTTATGCTAGTGGTACAAAGTTTGATTCACTTTATAAGTTTAATCTTGATATAAAGTTTTCTGAATCCTTGTTTAATGTTGAGAATCAAGGCATAAAATGTATTGCATCTAATGAAAGCTCAGCTTTCTTGTGGCATAAAAGATTAGGTCATATATCAAAAGAAAGAATTATGAGGTTGGTAAAGAATGAAATACTTCGTCCATTGGATTTTAGTGACCTAGATGTGTGTATTGACTACATTAAAGGAAAGCAGACCAAACACATAGTAAAGAAATCAGCCACAAGAAGTACTCAACTTCTTGAGTTAATACACACCGATATATGTGGTCCATTCGATGCTCCATCTTGGAGTGGTGAAAAATACTTTATCACCTTCATTGACGATTATCCATGTTATGGTTATACTTATCTACTGCATGGAAAGTCTAAATAAGTGGATGTCTTAAAGGTGTTCATTGATGAGGTAGAAAAGCAGTTAGATAGAAAAGTGAAAGTAGTGAGATTTGATAGGGGTGGTGAGTTTTATGGAAAATTCAATGAAAGTGGACAATGTCCTGGTCCATTCGCTAAGTTACTTGAAAGTAGAGGCATTTGTGCACAATACACAATGCCCGGTACACCTCAGCAGAATGGTGTAGCTGAAAGGCAAAACCGTACTCTAATGGATAAGGTTAGGAGTATGTTAAGTAATTGTTCCGTACCCCTTTTGTTGTGGATATATGCATTAAAGACTGCAACATATGTGTTGAACTGGGTTCCTAGTAAGGCCGTTCCTAAGACTCCTTTTTAACTGTGGACGGGGAGGAAACCTAGTTTAAGACATTTACGTGTTTGGGGTTGTCTAGCAGAAGTAAAGCTGTATAACCCAAATGAAAAGAAACTTGATTCTAGGACTGTCAGTGGATTTTTCATTAACTATCCTGAAAAATCGAAAGGGTATGTATTTTACTGTCCTAACCATAGTACGAGAATAGTTGAAACGGGGAGTGCTAGGTTCATTGAGAATACTCAACTAGTGGGAGTGGTGAACAAAAAAGGTGGACATTAAAGAAGTTCAGGTTGAAACTTCCTCACCTGTCGTTGCACCTCAAGTTGTTGTTCCTACTATTGTAGTACAGTCAAATGACACAATGGAACAACACAATCAAGAGCAAACTCCTCTAGATGAAGAAGTAGTCAATGAACCATTCACAATTCAAGAAGAGAGTAGTGTACCACAAGAACCTATAAGGCGATCTGTAAGGGAAAGAAGATCTACCATTCCAAATGAATATGTGGTTTATGACATTGAAAGTGAATGTGACTTAAGCCTTGATGAAGACCCGACTACATTCCGAAAATCCATGGAAAGTGACAATTCTGAAAAATGATCAAATGCCGCAGAAGACGAAATGACTTCTATGGGTATTAATTATGTATGGGACTTAGTAGATTTTCCTGATGGTTTCAAGACCGTTGGTTGTAAATGGGTCTGTAAGACTAAACATGAGTCGAAAGATAACATAGAAAGACACAAGGCTTGCCTTGTTGCTAAAGGTTTCACCCAAAAAGATGGCATTGACTATAAAGAGACCTTCTCTCTAGATTCTAAGAAGGATTCTCTAAGGATTGTTTTGGGTTTGGTAGCTCATTATGATTTAGAGCCACACAAAATGGATCTGAAAACATCCTTTCTAAATGGAGAACTTGAGGAAAAAGTATATATGGACCAACCTGAAGGTTTTGTGGCCACAAGAAAAGAACATCTCGTGTGTAAGCTGAGAAAGTCAATATGTGGACCAAAAAAGCTTCCAGACAATGGTACTTAAAGTTTAGTGATACCATTACGTCATATGGTTTTGTAGAGATCATCGTTGATCGGTGTATCGACATGAAAGTCACTGGGAGCAAGTTTGTTATTTTGGTCTTATATGTTGATGACATTTTGCTTGCTGCAAATGACATGAGCATGTTATGTGATATAAAGAAATATCTCTCTAAGAATTTTGAAATGAAAGATATGGGTGAGGCGTCTTATGTGATCGGATATGAATAATTAGAGATCGATCATGAGGACTGTTAAGTTTGTCTCAGAAAGGATATATCAATAAGATTTTAGAGAGATATAGGATGGAAAATTGCTCTGCAGGAAAAGCTCCAATTCAGAAGGGGGATAAGTTAAGTAAAATGCAATGTCCAAAGAATGAATTGGAGTGTAAAGAAATGGAAAGAATTCTGTATGCATCAGTGGTTGGGAGTTTGAACTATGTTCAAACATGTACTCGACCAGATATCAGCTTTGCTGTTGGTATGTTGGGTCGATATCAAAGTAATCCCGGAATGGACCATTGGAAAGCTGCAAAGAAAGTTCTCAGATACTTTCAAGGCACCAAAGAGTTCATGCTTACGTACAGGAGATCCGAAAACCTAGAGATCGTTGGATATTCAGATTCAGATTATGCTGGATGTGTCGATAGCAGAAAATCGACATTTGGCTACTTGTTCCTATTAGCTGGGGGAGCAGTATCTTGGAAGAGTGGAAAGCAGTCCGTCATTGCTACTTTTACTATGGAGGCTGAATTTGTGGCATGCTTTGAGGCCACAGTTCATGCATTGTGGCTGCGGAACTATAGTACTTGTCTGTGAAAGAAGAAGTACAGAAACGTAGAGTAACTTTTGAGCACATTAGGACGGACATGATGGTAGCAGATCTGTTAACTAAAGGATTACCACTCAAGATGTTTATTGGTCATGTAGAGCGTATGGGTGTTATAGATGAGACCTTGCTATTCTAGTTATGCTATGCTCATTGTATTTTTAAGACTTGATATCGATTAAGGATATGTTTCTGTATTATTGAACATGTTATCATTATAATATATGTATACATTTTGGTTCAAAAGATAACATGTATATTTGAAAACTAATGTCTTTCTCAATGTTAAAGAAATAATAGAATAAAGTTAAAATTGGTGTGTGATGCATAGAAGAGAACTTTTAGTACAATGATGGACAACCGCCATGATTCGATCAATTCTAATTTTATTACAATAATTAATGGATTAATAAACTCGATATAAAGTACACATTATAGATATTAAACCATTAAGTCAATACAACAGCTAAGTGGGAGAATGTAAGAATATTTTTCGTTATGTGTGGTCAATGTATTTCTCGGATTAATTCTAAAGCTTAAGTTCATATTAAAGCTTATGGATTCTAACATAAAAGGCGATACCGTGATGGATCAGTTTCAATTAACGTAGTAGAATCGGGTGTATTGATAACCCTCCTCCCTTACTAAATTATATTGTATTGATCTTCTCTATGTAATATATATATATATATATGGTAGTTAATTAATTAAATATAAATACATATACCATATATATATATATATAGAATATAGCAGTTACAATACAAAAGAAAAAGGGTCGTGACCTTTTGTATAATTATAAAAACCAGTTGTGATCATGTCTTATTGTTTTGTATAAAACAAACGTACGGTTACATAGAAACTCACGAACACAAAAGAGAGGTAACTGATAGAGAAGAAGAATTTAAGATCCTTGTCCATCAAATGATCAATCAAGGTTTAAAGTAGAGGGAGGAGAAAATCAAAAGGCTTGAATCACACCATCATCAAGCAATGGATCAAGTATAGTCTTTCTTCTTCATTAAGAAATTGTTTATTTGTTGAATTAAAACAAATCTAGAATGAGACTTGGAACATATTTCATAATCTGGAAATCACAAAAATAAAATTTATGAACATCCACTTTTTTGGCTGCATTGAGATATTCTGACACATTCCTGAGGTTTTCTGACGTGAGAACAGCCTGGTTCACAACATAGTCTAGTGTATTTGTTGTACTAGAATGAAATTTCCCTTGACCCGTGTAGAGGAAAATACTTCCCACTTTGGAATAGCGAAAAAAAAGATACCAAAGTTACAGAAAATTCTAACACCATCATCAACAAATAAGAGACTAGTGAACAGGATAGCAACAATACATTGCTGTAATTGTAAAAAATATGGAGAGGATGAGGGAGAGAGCATAAGCAATCTGAGAGTAACCATATGGTTGACGAGCGCAACAACAATAACAAAGGCAAATCAGAGACAAACATAGTCCAAAGAACACGAACCAAACTCCTGCCATAACAAAGAAAGGAGCTGCTGTAAAAGCAATAGACTGCAAAAAAGAAAGATTATTTTCGGTCAGAAGTTCAAAGATTGTCATAAAAATCAAACTAGATTTACTTTTTATGTAAATTGTTGTGAAGTTCATTTTTTGTTTCTTCTGAAGAATTTTGTGATATTAAGGTTTTCATGGATCGATATGGTTCAATTAATGTGACTTATAAATCTAATTTCTTTAATTTTGAAATTTAGTTTATTTGATTTTCATATTCATTTTATTTTATTTTAAAATTTACGAATTCTACATATTTTATAAATTAAAATCCACCCTCCAATAAACCCCATTAGTTGTCTCAAGAATCAAAATATAGACTAACAGTGCCTCAAGCGATAGCGATGCTGAAACAGAAAGAGAGATCAATTATATATCTTTATCTTATGTTATATCGTTTTTATGATTTTGGATTGAGACTCTCTTGTATTTAAATGAAAAATCTAAAGTCCAGAACTTTATCTAAGAAGATAATCAACCAGTATTTTGTTTTCCTTATTTTCTATTTTCAAACCCTTATTTTATTCTCCTTCTACCGCATATCCAATATAGATAAGTTGTATTTATCTAATTAATTATGATTTTAATTCATTAATTAACCGAATTAGTTTTTGACCCGATTACAACTCAATTATGACCCGTTTTGCACTAATCCGTTAAGAATATAAACACAATTATTGCTCAGTTATTGCAAACGGGTCCTAATTGAGTTATAATCGGGACTAAAACTGGTTAATTAATGGGTTAAGACCATAATCATTTGCTTGACTTAACACAAACCCGTAATTTATGCAATTAGATAGATTTTTAGTACTATATGTTGAATTAGGTTGTTATTGAATAAGTTTAGGTTCAATTAGACTTTACATGTATACTTTATATGCATTTAGATAGATGATCAAAGTAAAGGTGGACTAGTTGTTATATCAAAACTTTTTGGTGGATATAGACCGTCGATTCTATCAATCAATTTTTATCAATTTGGTATTAGAGGTACAATGATGGCCCTCAATTTAATCGGAGCTTCAATGCTCCAAGCTCCATTCGACTTGGAGTGATAATGATGAATCTTGTGAGAGATATGGTGTGGGTCCGTGACACACTTGCTCAGCTCCTCGATATCAAGTTTGGAGACCGAGATTATGTAGAACACAATCCTTCTTCAAACGCGAACTCAACTCCAGTTTCCAAACAGCGACGGTGAAATAACACCCAACGAGCGTGACAAAGACACTAAGATCCTTCCTCTTCGAGCTTCTATGATACCAATTTGCACTCTATTGACAATTGAGGGTAAGTTAAGGAAAGTGTGTAAATAAAGCGGAACATGTGGTGAAACTAGTGGAGTTACCAATGTACGAAGGTTAAAACCTATTAGATTGGCTGTACCGGACAGAGAAATGTTTCGCTTTGACCAAATAAAAGAAATAGAGAAGCTTTCTGATAAACTTGTTCTGTATCAGATATCAATGAGAGAAAATAGAGAGTAGAAGAGAGTTAAGAGGCCGATATTTGATGAATAATACTTTTGGTAGATTTACGTTAAAGTTCTGAGGGTATTAAAAACCAGTTTCCTTACAACCAAAAATGCTATATTTTTATTTAATAATTAAAGAGGGATAAACCGTAAAAAACCATCTACTAGAATGAGAGACTTTTCAATACTTAGTCACTTTTGCTTCCAATCTTCTCACAAGCCCCTTTTTTCATCAAGACCAAAGCCACAACAAGTTTATCATCACTCCCACCTTTCATTCACCTTGTCCCCAAGGTGAACGTCTGAATAAAGCTTAGTGAACTCAACCATTTTCTCCCAAGTTTTCTCGAACTCTGACAGGCCTTCCAAGCGAATGAGCACCTTTGGTTCCTTATTTGCTGAGTTCATGCGGACTTCCATAAACTTTGCAGGTTTAAACACTCATTAAAACCATTCTGTTAAGTTAAGCTACCTCCCCAATCATCAATATACCCTTATAAGGGCAAAAAAACCTCAGAGTCAGCTTCTCGTTAACCCTATTTGTCAATGAACTCTTCCGGTATGGTTTCAGCTTGAGATAAACTGCATCACCAACCTCAAACTCTAATTCCCTCATGTATTTGTTCACATATTCTACCATTCTTCTCTGCACTACACTCATGTTTTCCCTCAGCTCGGAGATCAACCCATCATGATGTCTAAAAAGTTCATCTACTTTATGGTTGGCTAAAGGTATGCCACTATATTTCAACAACTTTGGAGGTTCTCGAGCATAAACGGCTTTGAAGTGAAACATCTTAATTGTGATGTGGTAAGATGTGTTGTAGGAGAACTCTGCCCATGGCAGCCACAACGTCAATGTATTTGGCTTACTCCCTGCAAAACAACTTAGATAAGACTCAAGACACCTATTCAGAGCCTATATCTGCCCATCTGTTTAAAGGTGATAGGCAGAACTCTTCTTCAGCTCGGTTCCTCGAGTCTTAAACAGCTCAGTCCAGAAGTTGCTCAGGAATATCTTGTCCTTATCCAAAACAATGATGTTTGAAAACCCATGTATCTTGACTACCCCGTGCACAAACACTTCAACAACATATGTCATATTAAAGAGATGCTTTAGGGATAGGAAGTGCCCATATTTACTCAGCCTATCAAACACCACCAATATCGAATTGTACCCTTGAGATAATGAAAACATGATTTTACTTTATTTTCAAATCCTATTGTACTAATGTGTCGATGTAGTACAAAAGGTTGCCGAACCAAATGGGTGTGTAACTAGCAATCAGAATGCAATTTGATTATTCTAATCCAAGCCAAATAAATTCAATGGTTTTGTTATCTATTAACCTAAATGAGCAGTATAAACAACAGAAACGGTAATAAATAGCAAACATGCAAAACATAAATCTATTTAAGAAACTAAAAAGCAACATGACATATTGCAGAAAAAATAGAAAATTAAGCGATAGTAAAGAACTAAGAAGTGGATGAGAAAGAGGGTTTCTGAGGAGTGAAGGTCATGGATCAGTGGTTCACTTAAATCTACTATGTTTCCTAACAAAACTCAAACAAAACGGATCTCTAGGCAATAAGTTCACAACTATAGAATCCACTCTTGGGGCAATTATCTCAGAAAATCTATCAACAGACCCTATCATCATAAGTGTTTAAAAACCTAACTAGTATGAAATAACAACTTAATCTAGCCAATGAACACCTTAGACATTCAATATCTATAGTTAAGAATGTAATCTCTGAGCTGGTTAATTCAGACAATTCATCAAATACTTTTCAAGTGCTAGAATGTCTAAGATCAAATTTTAATTGATTAGAAAAATAAACATTAAAACCACCACAACAGAAAATATTTAGATTAATCTACTCTTAAGAAACCTAGAAAATTTAAGATCCACATTGATCTAACCTATCCTCAAGAACCCTAGGTACTCTACTCAGAAACCACTGGTGAAACAAACAAACCAGAAAACAAAGTAATTGGCATGATTATAAAATTCTATATAAAATAAACTCGGATGAAATTAAACTGAATTTGGATTCAAAGATCATAAAACGAAAGAAGGTTCTTGTTTTGGAATTACAAAAATAAAAGCTCAAAAATTTGTTGCACTTAGCGGTAAAAACTCACATAATGGTTTTCATAACAACAAAGAGTATTTGTATTGCTACTTGCTAAAACCTAAAACAAATTGTCCCAACTATAGCGGCCCATAGGTTTTTGACAATTTGGCCCATCTGCTGAAGTGGCCTATCGAGTTTGTTGGTAGCAGAATCTACTTGACCAATGACTCCTCTGGGAAGGTGGACTCGACATGAGTTTTGAGTGGGGAGAAAGGCTCGACGTCTATCTCGAGTTGAAAGGCAGGCTAGAAATCTATTTCGAGTGTGAAGGCAGGCTTGAATTGTTGTTCGGTCGTTGCTCACTTAGCTGCGTTCAAGCTGATCATCCAGTCCCAAAGTCTCCAAAACATCTAGGATGCTCCAATTTGTGCTATCCAAGTACCTGAAAGCTCCTTCAATGCAACATGTGTGCAATGCAAATGCAAAGTATACAAACCAAGCTATTGGGACTCTAAAATAGATGCAAATGTTATGAAATGTATGCAAAATGAACTAAAAATGACACCTAAAACTAGTTAAAATGCATACATATCAACTCCTTCAAACTTAGACTTTGCTTGCCCTCAAGAAAATGCGTAGAACCATGCTGGAAAAGAGGTTGCAGAGCGAGAGTTCAGAACCAAAACAAGTTGATTTAAATGTATACTTAATGTCCTAGATGAAAGTTCTAAGATGCAAATCAAGCAAACCGTACTTAAAAAACTTTAGCCATGACAATCAAAATTTGGTTCGAGTCCAACCTTAATTTACATATGCATTCACTTAAACCATTCCTTTTAACATTCATTAGCACAAAACCATGGGTCGAGCTATGCATCTCCTAGGAGCTTGTTGGTAAATGGTAAGGCTTAAGAGATTAAAGTGATCTCTTTTCAGTAACTGGTCAATCGAATCCACACAAGGATCACTAGAAAATGCAATAATGTTTAGCATAATGCTGAAGATGAGAGCCAATAGATGTATACAGGAAAAAAACTTCATCTACCCAATGCACCCAAACAAACTCAGGCTTATTCATTCTAAATTCAAGAATCGATCCTAATTCTACTCTTTTAATCAAAAAGGCTTTTCTTTCTTTCAGCCACAACAGATCGTAAGATCAACTTCCAAAACTTTTCCATTGCCAATCTAAGGAGAACGATTTCTTAATTAAACACTTCTAGCGGTTTTGTATTATAACACATTACAACTCTGGTTCTCTTTTTTTCTTAATTCATAAGATATTCTAAGCTTTTCTCTATCTTTCCTTTTCTTTTCTTAGAACCCTTTTCTACATTTGCATTTCCCAAAACCTTTACTAGAACATGTACACACTTCTCTCCCCTTAGACTCTTTTACTTAGGTTTTTATTCTTTTATTTTCTTCATTCCTTTCCCATCCATACCAAATAAACTTCCCATACCCAGAATTGAAACCATCTAGTACTAATCTAGTTCAAATATCGTGAACTAGTATCTACATGAAGCCTTGCTCGTGTCGGCGCTCACCTAACACTTTATGCCAAGATTAAACCGAAGAAACAGTCCTCACAATTACACATCAAACAATATATGGTTTGAAAGAAGGTAAGGGTTATGGTGGGAGTCTACTTGGATTAACAAGATAGATGCATGGTTAAAGGAAATCCAAGTATTTTGTGCAATCCACAAGTTCAAACTCGATGCATAGACTCGATAATCGATAGTCAAATTAAGGTTATTACTTAGCAGGGAATGAAATCAAATGAAAGCATGTTTCAATCAAGGCATGAAGCTCAAACTAAACATTCCTAGCATGGTGCGTTCTTAACTTTCAATGTGAACTCGGTGTGTAGCAAAGAATTAACATCTAGGGCATTGAGTCTAGAAAATAGAGCAGCAAGTCTACACGGTTAAGTCATCATAATTCCCAATGCAGATTCTAGACTCGATCTACATGAATGCAACTAGATGACACTCTTTTTAAGATTTTTGAATTTTTTTGACTTTTTTTGGTTTTTCTAAGCCTTAAGTGATATGCATGAGCTATATGGAAAATCAAAACTAAGAAAAAAAGAAAACAACATTAATATCCTCTAGATCACTCTCTCAAACTTAAATCACAGAGTCCCTTGTGTGTATAAAAGCTTGAAGGAAAATTCTAGAGAAGCAAATAAAATGAAATATGTTGTGATGCATAAAAAAGGAGCCGAGAGTTGATACCTCACCGAAAAAGAGATAACCCTACTAGATTGACTTCCATGTTGTCAATGTTGAGTGGTGGCTCCTACTGTTGTTATGGCAAGAAAATGTAGAACTGAGACATTGATCCCAGTAGATCCAAAAAATTCACTTCTGCGTGCAGTTAGAAAGTTTGAGACTTCACTTCCCTTTCCTCTTGTTGTGGTGCAGCACTTGTACTTCTTTGATGTTGAGATCGACTCGATGAGCAGCTCTGGAGTCTTCTCAGCAGCATGGTTGTAATACTTGCCACCTAATTCGATCGTGTGCTCGGGCTGCATGATTGAGTTAAGGTCGAGGTGGTGGTATTGTGGTGTTGTATCATGCTACGATTGGGACAACATTGGTCTATGCACATGTGATGATGCTCAGCGAGGCTGTTCTGATGTTGAGCGCCTTCTGATTTTTGTGAGGTTGATGTGGACCATACAAGAGACGAGGGAGTTGGGCCTCTGAAGTTTGGAAGGGTTGAATCTCACTCTTGCTGAGAGATGAAACCCATCCCTACTTTATTTGAAGCTTGTCCATCTATGCCTTGAGTTTTGCAAGATTTTTATCTTGCCACTTAAACCACTTTTGGAGGAGCCCGTTATGTTAGTGAGCTATTTTTACACCTTTTGCTCATCCTTGGGTCGACGTACTCCTTGAAGTAAAAAAACTCTAATGCTTCATAGTTTATTTTAGTTGGCTCTGGTTTGTGCTCCGGACGATCTGTCTAGACTCGACCTCCAATGAGGAACTCCTATGGAGATAAGAATACAATGTTACATGCAACTCCCACTTCTATAAGGTCTACGTTAAAATGCATCCATAGTCCTTTTTGTGGTGCATTTTGTAAGAACTTGTGCTTCTAAAGATACGCTGTGTTGAGCCACTACAGAGGAATTGGTCTCGATCTAATATTCACGCCAAAAAGTTCTAATATTCTTGTTACAGTACCACCTATGCAGATGATTCCATTTTCCTTTTTCTATACTTGACCAGCCCATGATTTGTGACTGACCAACTGCTTCGTAAACGCCTTTGTGAATCAGTAATGTGGTTAAGGGCATTCTTAAGCCTTTCATCTATCATCTTGAGCTCAAGTCTTCACCATTCTATGGCTTATACCTGGCAAAACATGTGCATGCAATCACTTTGTGGAAGTACCAAATCTTTGGATTCATGATTTTGGTGCATTTGCTCCTGGACGGATAATATGGGTAAGAATCCGCTATCATCTTCTACAGATAAGCCAGATTCTCTCGCTCGGATTCGACATCGTGTCTATCACAAGGTAAGAGTTTGAAGAGATCTTTGAATTGATTCGTTGTGAGACAGTAATTCTCGTTGTGGATTTGAAATGTGAGGGCCCCATATGCACCTCTAATCTTAAGCTGCACTTCATTATCAGAATACACTCGGATCTCTATTGAAGCAAGGAACTAGAGAGTATCATATTGTGAGTTCTCCAAGCATTAGAAACGAATTGTAATAAGCCACATGCCTTTAGCATAAGTCCACATCCCTGGAAATGCTAAGCCTAACCATTGTCTCCTTATGAATGTATCTTGTTCCTGTCACCGTCATTGGTTTGAAAGCCTTCATCGCGTCCTAGTAGCTCACCTTATGTGGCTTTCTCTCATCATCTAACTCGTCGACTCCATCATCACTCTCGCTCGAACTTCTAATATCGTGCATGACCTCATCAATTTTCGGTCTTTTCTAAACATTTTCCCTCTGCGTATATCTTCTCTTCTTTGCAAAAACTCGGAAGCAAAGTCATCATCATCAACACTTATAGATGACCTCTCCTCCATAGAGCGTGTGAGCCTCCGTTTTGAAGTACCCACTCATGATTTTCTCATTCTGCTTAGCGTGCGTGGTCAAGTTTGCTTCACCTTAGTCTCTTATCTCAGCGGTATAACTCCAGTTTCTCACGGCTTGAGAAAAAGCAAGGAGCGGTTTCTTCAATCGATGGCACTGCTCAAGCTCAACACTGTTTTGCAAAGAGATCAACCCAGAACCTCCTTCCTTACTCCTTAGCTTGAAGCGCTCGTTGTGCAAAGAAAGAAATCTTTTGATGGTACGACTTGTGTAGGAGTGATGATGGTGAAAAGTTTAACAAGGTGGCAGTTGGAATCGACACGGCGTTGGATAGACTCAGCACATGACTTGAGCTGAACTCACCTTTGCTGGTTGGCTTGAATACAGTGCTGGGACTCGGTGGTGAGTCTCGAGCTAAAATTCATGGTGGTAAGTGCAGAATAGCTTGGTTTTCTTTGGCTCGACTTGGCTTTAACTCAGATTCACGGCTTGAACTATACTCCACTTGGCATGGGCGGCGGTGTGGCTCGACTCAACTCGGTGGGCTGGAAACGGGGGTGATAGTTAGATTTAAGGTGTGCTCGTGGTGAACCTAGACGTATACAAAAGAAGATGTTGCAAACCAAAAACAACTGAAGATGAAGTGAATTAGTTGTTTTTGTGTGGGTAGATAATGAGAGGTGCGAGTTATGTTATAAAAGAAAAAGAAAATAAAGCATTTGCCTTATCGTGAATGAATCATGTAAGAGAGAGAGTAAGGTGGCAGAAAGAGACAGAAGATTTGCTTATGAAAATGTGGGTGGGGGCCTTACTCAGTCGACATCAGTTCAAGATGCACTCAAGGTCATTTTTATTTTCTTGCCAAACATGTAGGGCCACTTCTTGTGGTGATCTGGTGGATTTTTGCTATGTACCCATTCCCTTTTTTTCTTCTAATCAGCTCCCTGGTCAACTGCACACAACTACTTGAGTTGGGTCCACAAGAATATCCACCGAGTCATTTCTGAAATGTTAGATGATGTGGTAAAAATTTCCCTGGCATTACTCGTGGGGTTCAACTTTCCACAATTGCTGCCAAAACCACTGATTTAAAACCCATCACCCCTTATCACTATAAAAATTACTAAAATTCAGAAGCAAAACCAAAAAATAAAAGAAAATTCTTAAAAACTTAATTAAAATATTTATAACGATACCATGGGATTGCATTCCAAGTGCGCTTATTTAAAGTCACTAAGCTTGACTTCTCACTCCCATCATAGGTGGGGTGGTTCCTCGAGAGAAACATATGTACTTGGCCACTTTTCTGTGGATGATAAGGTGTAGCTACCTTATATTTTACTCCAAGTTTTCTCAATAAGTTCTCAATAAGCTTGTTGATGAAGTGACAACCTCCATCACTGATAACAACCCTTGGTATCCCAAATCTGGGGAAGATAATACACTTAAATAGTTTCAAAACAGCCTTGGCATTATTAGTGGGCATGCTATTGCTTCAACCCACTTGGAAACATAGTCAACTGGTACCTAAATATTGTTCTTTTCATGGGAAAGAGGGTTGAATGGCCCCATAATGGATTTAAGATATCAGAGGCTGATCACACACTCTTTCACACTTCAATGTAAGGAAGGAATTGTGGTGATTCTCATATATGTTGATGACATTATTATCACAAAAAGTGACAAAGAAGGTATCCAAAGTATGAAAGAACATCTTAAATCTGTTTTTGATATTAAGGATTTGGGTGAAATGAAATATTTCCTTGGGATTAAGGTGTGTCGATCTAAAGAAGACTTGTTCCTTTCCCATAAGAAATATACACTTGATGTTTTGGCTACAATTGGTGATATATGTACAATACAATTGAGGATGCCTACAAAGCAACATGCAAGGGGGAAAATGATGATCAACCATTTGAAGACATCACATAATACCGGAAGATGCTTGGTAAGCTGATTTATTTAACTACGACTCGACCAGATTTATCTTTTTCTGTGAACCAAGTGAGCCAACATATGCAACAACAGAAGATGCGTCATTGGGAAATGGTTAAACGGACTTTGAGATACATCAAAGGATTTCTGGAGCAAGGGATATGAATCGGAAGGAAAGCAAACACTAATATTGTGGGATATTGTGATGAGGATTAGCTGGAGATAGACAAGATCACAAGTCAACAATAGGCTATTGCACTTTCCTTTGAGGCAATCTTGTGACTTGGAAAAGCAAGAAGTAGAAGGTGGTATCATGTTCAAGTGCTGAACCTGAGTATAGAGCTATGAGGAAGTCCACAAATGAACTTATATGGCTGAAGCAATTGCTTAAGGATTTGGGAGTGGAGACACAAGAACTGATCACAATGCACTGTGACAACCAAACAACTATTCTCATTGCATCAAACTCAGTGTTTAATTAGAGAACAAAGCACATTGACGTTGATTTTTATAAGGTTAGAGAAAAGGTGGAGCAAGGAGTGATTCTACCATTTTACACAAGAAGCTCAGATCAATTGGCTGACATCTTTACCAAAACTGCAACTACTAAGGTTGGTTTTAAACCATGACCATGATCCATACTCTTTTTCCCTTAGTTGGTTTTGTCCCAATGGTTTTCCACTAAGGTTTTTAATGCGGTGGGGAGTTATAACTTTTAAGCTTGACCCTTAATGACTCACATAATGGATTCAAACTTTAGAGAGAGTGTTAAATTGTCTAAGTCCAGGATCTTTTAGGATTGTGCAAAATCAGGGTTCCATGAAAATTATCACCGTGCAAAATTAGGGTTCCATGAAAATTATCATTGTGCAAAAGTAGGGTCAGAAGGAATCACAAGTGTTCATAAGAAGTGGAGATAAAAAGTTCCTGTGATGTTCAAAAATAGGATCAGTTTTGGGAATGTGCAAGAATAGGCTAACACATCCTTGTGAGCGCTGGAGCCTCTTGTGTTTCGCCAAGACAAGAAGATAAGACTTATGACTTCTTTGGGACCACATACAGTTTTGTCTATTGGAGCTAGGGGTTTACCTTGTATGTTTATTAGTGTTGTAGCCACCATTTGTAAAATTTAAGAAAGATAAATCCTCTTCTTCCATACTCTCTTCTCTCCCTAAACTCTATCTGTCCTAAAACTCCTAAATCTGCACTAAATCTCTCTTAATCTTTATTAATCTCTTCAATCTTTCAGCTCATTCTCTTACAACGATCACACACCATGGTCTTCCTACCTTCGTGCTTGTATAACACACTATTGGCTGAGGTGATCCCCACACAATTCATACCAAAGAGTCTAAGATTCCTTGTTCAAGAATCATGTTACCATTAGATATGTCAACATTCCCTACAACTAGTTTTGCGTTCTCTATCAACTGAATGTTACTAATTATGTGTTGAGATGCACCTGAGTCAATAATAAGAGAGTTAGCTGGTTTGCGAGGGTAGTAAGTGCTAGTTTTATGTTTTTTATCAACTTAAGGTTACTACTCATGTGGTGGCCTTTTGATCCTCAAACTTTTTGGTTTGAGATGTAGATGGAGAAAACAACAATTCTGCTTGGTGTGGCCCATTCTTTTGCAACTATCACACACCATGCTATTTCTACCATCAGGCTTGTATGACACACTATTTCCTGAGGTGAGCTCCACACTACTCTTATCAAAGGGTCTAAGATTCCCTATTTCTTGTATTAGAATCCTATCACCATTAGCTATGTCTTCATTCCATATAGCTATTTCTACATGATCTATTAACTTAAGGTTTCTATACAAATGATGAGAAGCACATGACTCTGTAACAAGAGAGTTATCCGGTTTGAGAGAGTAGTAAGTGCTAGTTAAACATTCTCTTTCAATTTAGGTTACTAATCATAAGGTGGCCTTTTGATCTTTTTACCATGTTACAAAAGAAGCTTAGATCAATTGGCTGACATCTTTACCAAAGCTACAACTACTAAAGTGTATGAGTTCGTTTACTCAAATCTTGAACTGATTGATATGCCCAAACCTTTACCATGATCCATGCTCTTTTTCTCTTAGTTGGTTTTGTCCCAATGGATTTTCCACTAAGGTTTTCAATGAGGCGAGGAGTTACAACTTTAAGCTTGACCCTTAATGACTCACATCATGAATTCAAGCTTAAGGGAGAGTGTTAGATTGTGCGAATCAAGGGTATTTCAGTATTATGCAAAATCAGGATTCCATGAAAATTATCACCATTCAGAAATAGGGTTGCCGGGAATTTAAAGTTGTCATAAGTTACCAAGAGAAAAAGTTCCAGTGATATGCAATAATAGGGTTAGTTTTGGAAATGTGCAAGAATAGGGTCACACATCCTTGTCACCATTGTAGCCTCTTGTGTTTCTAGAAGATACGAAGATAAGACTTATGACTTCCTTGGGACCACATAGAGTTTTGGTCTTCTATTGCTTATGTGTATAGAGCTATGTTTAAATAGTGTTTGTAGCCACAATTTGTAAAGTTTAAGAAAGAGAAATCCTCTTCTTCCATAATATCTTATCTCCCCACACTCTCTCTGTTCGAAACCTCCTTTTAATATCTCTAAATCTGCATTATATCTCTCTTAACCTTTACTAATCTCTTAAATCTTACAGCTTATTCTCTTGGAACGATCACATATCATGGTCTTTCTACCTTCACACTTGTATAACACAATATTTGCTAAGGTGAATCCCACACGGTTCTTACCAGATATTCTAAGATTCCATATTCCTTGTACTAGAATCATGTCACCATTAGATATGTCTACATTCCCTACATGTAGTTCTGCGTTCTTTATAAGCTTAAAGTTACTAATCATGTTGTGAGGTGTACCTGAGTCAATAACAGAAGAGTTAGCCGGTTTGTGAGAGTAGTAAGTGCTAGGTTGCGTTTTTTACCAACTTAAGGTTTTTAATCTTGTGGTGGCCTTTTGATCCTTCAACTTGTTTGGTTTGAGATGTAGATTGAGAATCCAACAATTACTCTTGGTGTGGCTCGTTTTCTTGCAACGATCACACTCTATGCTCTTCCTACTAGTTTGTGAGAGTAGTAAGTGCTAGGTTACGTTTTCTACCAACTTAAGGTTTTTATTCTTGTAGTGGCCTTTTGATCCTTCAACTTGTTTGGTTTGAGATGTAGATTGGGAATCCAATAGTTACTCTTGGTGTGGTTCATTTTCTTGCAACGATCACACTCCATGCTCTTCCTACCATCATGCTTGTATAACACACTATTGGCTATGGTGAACCCCATACGATTCTTATCAAAGAGTCAAGATTCCCAATTCCTTGTCTTAGAATCATGTCACCATTAGATATTTCTACATTCCTACATCTAGTTCTACGTTTCCTATCAACTTAAGGTTACTAATCATGTGGTGATAAGCCCTTGAGTCAATAACAAGAGAGTTAGCTAGTTTGTGAGAGTAGTAATTACTAGTGCTACGTTCTCTATCAACTTAAGGTTTTTAATCTTGTAGTGGCCTTTTAATCCTTCCACTTGTTTGGTTTGAGATGTAGATGGAGAATTCAAAAGTTATCTTTGGTGTGGCCCATTCTCTTGCAATGATCACACACAATGCTATGCCTACCATCATGCTTGTATAACACACTATTTGCTGAGGTGAACTCCACATGATTCTTATCAAAGAATCTAAGATTCCCTATTCCTTGTACTAGATTTCTATTCCCATGAGCTATGTCTACATTCCCTACAGCTAGTTCTACGTTCTCTATCAACTTAAGGTTACTACACAAGTGGTGAGAGACACCTAAGTCAGTAACAAGAGAGTTAGCCAGTTTGTAAGAGTAGTAAATGCTAGTTCTACGTTTCCTATCAACATAAGGTTATTAATCATGTAATGGTCTTTTTATCCTTCCACATCTTTGGTTTTAAATGTTGATGGAGATTCCACCACTAATCCTTGGTTTAACCCATTCTCTTGCCACAATCACACGCCATGTTCTTCCTACCATCATGCTTTTATAACTCTCTATTGGCTGAGATGAGCCCCACACGGTACTTACCAAAGATTCTAAGATTCCTTATTCCTTGTACTAGAATTATGTTATCATTAGATATGTCTATATTCCCTACAACTAGTTCTATTTCTCTATTAACTTAAGGTTACAAATTGGTGAGATGCACCAAAGTCAATAATAAGAAAGTTAGCCGGTTTGTGAGAGTAGTAAGTTCTAGTTCTAAGTTCTCTATTAACTTAAAGGTTACTAATCATGTGGTGGTATTTTGATCCTTCAACTTGTTTGGTGATGCAAGCGTTTTTACTAACATCCAATTAAATACAACAAACGCAAAGCAATTATCATTGAAAGTATTTGAGGATCGAACCCACGAAAATCTAGAATCAACGCAATAGAATTATGATAATTAAAACTTAAGCTATATAAATGGATACTGGGGATTTGAAACTAAAAGACTACTAACAATAAAGCAAAGCAAACCAAACCAAATCAAGCAAGACCAAACATAAAGGGAATGACAAAAACACTAAACAAAGAACAAGACACAAACTAGCAATAGGCTAATGGATAGACAATTAATCAATGATAATAACAACGAAATGAAGATGCATAAGGTCTAATTAAGAACCATCCTACGGAATGAGTCACATATCCACTAGACTAACCCACTCTCATAGCATTAACATATATACTAATCATTTGATATTGCTAAACTCTCATTTGGAAACCAATCAATCAATAAGCATTAAACTTGAGCTCACTAAGACCACTAATCCCCAAAGCATCATCTCTCGAAGGCTATAGAAGAAAAGCCCACAAAAGAGTCTTTTGGGAATTTCATCGAACACCTCTCGGACGATAATTTTCCTAGCATCTATTTTCAAGTGATCAAGTTGGATTTAACATTAAGAACACTCTAAGTGAAGGAATCAATAGATCTATCAACCTAAACTCAAGATTCAATCATCAATTCCAAGGATTAACCTAACCATCAACCTATCAATCACTACTCTATCATTCCAAAATGAAGAACAAACAAGCAAAATGAAATAACCAAAAAGCATAAAAATAATTGAAGATGAGATGAGAAAGGAAATCGAAAACTTAATAATGGGTGAAGATGATCCTAAGATTATCTTCCCCTTGGATCTGCAACAATTCTCCTTTTTCTCTCAAGAACACAACTAAAAAGCTTAAGAAAATGTAAAAGTGAATCAAATATAACATAACGTCTCGAGTTTCTCTTTTGTTTCTTGTATTTTAGGCTTAAAATTATGGCAACAAGCCCAAAAGCCCAAACCAAAACGGATTTGGGTCGCCCCAGGACAAATTTGGTCAAAAATTCAAGCTTGGCAAAGGATCACGTATTGGCTCTGGGTCGAGGTTGTCTTGGTCAACCAAATGGTCGATGTTGAGCAACCCAAGAAGAAGAAATCATGTGTTTGGACCCATAGACCTCGTGTGGTTGAGCAAATGCCCAATGTGAGTTTGCGGATGATTTTTAGTGAAGATTGGGAGGCATCGAGCATTTTTGGTCGCGCCTTTGGTCGATGAGGGGCGTTCTAGTGTATTCTGAGTCCATCAAACCGAGGTCGACCCTAGATAAGTTGATCAAATGGTCGAGGCCACTCAAATGGTATTTTTGGGATGTATGCATCCAAATTGAACTTTGTTGAGTAAATTCGTTGTATTTCTAACTGCTTGTCCAAATGCCTTCAAACCACCACCAAATGAAAGCTTGCGCTTGTAGAAATCTTGTTTCCAAATTTCAGCCAGTTCCATTCAAGTGAAGGTTCTTCCTACCATCATGCTTTTATAACACATTATTGGGTGAGCTGAGCCCCACACGATTCTTACCAAAGAGTCTAAGATTCCATATCCCTAGTACTAGAATCTTGTTACCATTGTATATGTATAAGTTCCCTACAACTAGTTCCACAGTTCTATCAACTTAATGTTACTAATCATGTGCTGAGAAGTACCTAAGTTAACAACAAGAAAATTAGCCGGTTTGAGAGAGTAGTGAGTGCTAATTCAAAATTCTCTATCAACTTAAGGTTACTAATCTTGTGATGTCTGTTTGATCCTTCCACTTATTTGGTTTGAGATGTAGATGAAGAATTTAACAATTATCCTTGGTGTGGCTCATTCTCTTGCAACGATCACACACCATACTATTCCTACCATCATGCTTGTATACCAAACTATTTGATGAGGTGAGCTCCACACAATTCCTATCAAAGAGTCTAAGATTCCCTATTCCATGAATTAGAATCGTGTCACAATTGGCTGTGTCTACATTCCCTACAACTAGTTCTACATTCTCTATCAACTTAAGGTTACATAAGAAGTGGTGAGAAGCACATGAGTTAATAAAAAGAGGTTAGCCGTGAGAGTAGTAAGTGTTAGTGCTACATTATCTATCAACCGAAGGTTTTCAGTCTTGTGGTGGCCTTTTGATCTTCCACTTGTTTGGTTTGAGATGTATAGAAGAATCGAACAATTCTCCTTTGTGTGGCCCATTCTCTTGCACTGATTACACACGATGCTATTCCTACCCTCATGGTTGTAAAACACATTATTGGCTGAGGTGAACCCACACGATTCTTACCAAAGAGTCGCAGATTCCTTACTCCTTGTACTAGAATCTTGTCACCATTAGATATGTCTACATTTCCCTACAGCTAGTTCTACGTTCTCTACCTAAATAAGGTTACTAATCATGTGGTGAGAAGCACCTGAGTCAATAACAAGAGAGTTAACCAGTTTATGGGAGTAGTACCTGCTACTTCTATGTTCTCTATCAACTTAAAGTTACTAACCATGATATGGCCTTTTGATCATTCCATTTCTATGGTTTGATGTTGACAGAGAATCCCACACTTATCCTTTCTGTGGCCTATTTTCTTGTAGAGATCACACACCATGCTCTTTCTACCATCATGTTTGTATAACACATTATTGGCTAAGCTGAACCCCACATGATTCTTACCAAAGAGTCGTAGATTCCCTATTCCTTGTACTAGAATCCTGTCACCATTAGATATGTCTATATTCCCTACATCTAATTCTATGATCTCTATCAACTTAAGGTTACTAATCATGTGGGGAGATGCACTTGAATCCATAACAAGAGAGTTAGCCGAGTTTTGAGAGTAGTAACTTCTAGTTCTATGTTCATAATCAGCTTAAGGTTACTAATCATGTGATGGCCTTTTGATCCTTTCACTTCTTTGGTTTGAGATATTTATGGAAGATACGAAAATTCTCCTTGGTGTGGCCCATTCTCTTGCAACGATCACACACCATGCTTTTCATACCATTATACTTGTATAACACACTATTTGCTGAGGTGACACTCCATGATTCTTACCAAAGAGTCTAAGATTCAGTATTCCTTGTATTAGAATACAATCACCATTAGCTATGTGCACATTCCCTACAACTAGTTCTACATTATCTATTAACCTAAGATTGCTAAATAAGCACTTGAGTCAAGAACAAGAGAGTTAGCTAATTTGAGAGAGTAGTAAGTGCTAGTTATACATTCTCCATCAAATTAAGGTTACAAATCTTGTGGTGACCGTTTGATCCTTCCACTTCTTTGGTTTGAGATGTAGATATGGAATCCAACAATTATCCTTGGTGTGGCCCATTCTCTTGCAACAATCACACACCATGTTATTTCTACCATCATGCTTGTATAAAACATTATCCTTAGCTATGTCTACATTCCCTACAACTAGTTCTTTGTTCTCTATCAATTTAAGGTTATTAAACAAGGAAAAAGGAGCACCTGAGTCAATAAAAAGTGAATTAGCCGGTTTGTGAGAGTAGTAAGTGCTAGTTCTACGTTTTATATCAACTTAAGGTTACTAATCATGTGATGGTTTTCTGATCCTTCCATTTATATGTGTTGAGATGTTGATGGAGAATCCAACAGTTATCCATGGTGTTGCCCATTCTCTTGCAACGATCACACACTATGCTCTTCCTATCATAATGATTGTATAACACATTATTGGCTAAGGTTAGCCCCACACGTTTCTTACCAAAGAGTCTAAGATTCCATATTCCTTGTACTAAAATCCTATCACCATTAGATATGTCTACATTCCTTACAAATAGTTCTATGTTCTCTATCAACTTAAGGTTGCTAACCAAGTGGTGAAAAGCACGTGAGTCAATAACAAGAGAGTTAGCCAGTTTTTGAGAATAGTAAGTGGTAGTTCTACATTCTTTATCAACTTATGGTTACTAATCATATGGTGGCCTTTTGATATTTCTTCTTGTTTGGTTTGAGATGTGGATAGAGAATCCAATAATTCTCCTTGGTGTGCCCCATTCTCTAGCAACGAGCACATACCATGCTCTTCCTACCATCAAGTTTGAATGACACACTATTTGCTGAGTTGATCTCTGATGTTTGTTTTCTTTGTGTGATGACAAGCAAACAATTAATTCAACAAATGCAAACAACTTATCATTGAAGCACTTTAGGTTCAAACCACAAAGAACCTATAATCAACTCACTAGAAGTATAGAATTCTCACTTAATCTAAAGAAATCAAGAGGTGAGAGATTGAAAATTATAACTATTATTCAACCAAATTAAAACCAAACAAAGCATAATCAAAATAAACTCAATCAAGCAAATAAGATCATACAAAAATTGGGCAATGTAAAAGCAAAGGCAAATTATTAAAAGAAAATGGTTTAGGGCTAGGCAAACAATCCAAGGAAGGAAAATTAACCAATGATGAAACAAGGTACAATCAAGCTAGCCTAGGACATGGAAACACAATGCTAGATTAGCCCACTCTCGTGGCATTAACCTCTATGTCAATCAAAGGATTTACTAAGCTCTTATTTGCAAACCAATCAATCAACAAGCATTAAGATCAAGTTTCTTTAGTACAATAATCCCCAAAACATCATCTCTCGAAGGTTAAGGAAGAAAAGCTCTAAAAGCAGTCTTTCATGAATTTCATCGAGCACCTCTTCAGCATGAAACTTTCTAGCATCTATTTTCAAGCGATCAATTGAATATAGCAATAAAAGCACCTAAATAAAATGAATCTAATAGCCTAAGCATCAAAGTTCAAGTACCCAACCCTAGATCTACCTAGCCTTCAACCATCCTAGGAACTACTCACACATAATGAAAATGGAAAACAAAGCAAATGATAAAAGCATGAACATAATGAAATAGAATAGAGATAAGAATAAGAGAATCTTCAATTATCTTCAAAGAAGATAAACCAAATGAGTCTCCATTCTCTTCTCTCAAACTCTCTCAAATGTTATTAAGAGAAAACCGTAGAATACTAAAACCTAAATTAAATGTTAAGAGAATGATAAAGTATGATCTGTTTGGTGCGGTTCGCATGCGTGGTTCGTGTGCGTTTGGTGCGGTAAATGGCTTCATCGACCACATTTTTTTGGGCCGTTGGTCGAGGGTAGGTGGTCTAGGGTCTAGTGAAGCCAACAACCCTGAAGTCGAGCACTCCAAGTTGGGTAGATGATCGAGGATTGCACTTCCTATGTTTCTTCATCAATCGTGTGCGGGTCGAGTAGTGACCATCAATCGTGTGGTCGAGGGTCTGGAACGCAAAGAGATTTCTTCATGAAATGGTTCATCAAGCTCCAAGATTCAACCTTGAGGTCGAGACCGCACAATCTGAGTGCAGTACAAAAGCATTCTCCTCATTGTTCTCAGTCGGGCCGCGTCCATCGAGCTTGTGGTCAAGGATCCTTAGCCCGCGTGCGATGCAGTCCAATCAATTAACATTGAGCGGTCAATCACGAGGTGGATCCAAAGTTCAACAGCTCTACTCCTCAAAGTTAAGTTCCAAATCACCTAGAAATGACTCAAAAGGAAGAAAAATATGCAAATGCATGATCTTGGGACTCCAATGCATGAGTTCTACACAATGTTATCTAAATGAAACTAATTGCAACTTATATCAATGAGAAGGATGCAAAATGACAATGAAATTTAGTATAATATTTACATATATTAGTATCCACAAGATTCTTATCAAAGAGTTTAAGATTCCCTATTCCTTGTATTAGAATACAATCACCATTAGCTATGTCCACATTACATACATTTGGTTCAACAATATATATTAAGGTAGGGTTTCTAAATAAAACTGGTGAGAAGAACCTGAGTCAAGAACAAGAGAGTTAGCCGGTTTGAGAGAGTAGTAAATGATATCAAATTAAGGTTACTCATCTTGTGGTGGCCATTTGATCCTTACACTTCTTTAGTGTGAGATATAGATAGAGAATCCAACAATTATCCTTGGTGTGGCCAATTCTCTTGCAACAATCACACACCAAGCTATCCTACCATCATTCTTGTACAACACATTATTTGCTAAGGTAAGCTCCACACGATTCTTGTTAAAGAGTCCACGATTCCCTACTCATTGTATTAGAATCCTATCACCATTAGATATTTCTACATTCCCTATAGCTAGTTCTTTGTTCTCTATCAACTTAAGGTTACTAAAAAGTGGTGAAGAGCACTTGAGTCAATAACAAGTAAAATTAGCCGGTTTGTGAGAGCAGTAAATGCTAGTTCTACATTGTCTATCAACATAAGGTTATTAATCATGTGATGTCGGTTTGCTCCTTCCATTTATATGGGTTGAGATGTTGATGGAGAATCCAACAGTTATCCTTGGTGTGGCCTACTCTCTTGCAACAATCACACTATGCTTTTCGTATCATAATGCTTGTATAATACAGTATTGGCTAAGGTGAGCCCTGCACGTTTCTTACCAAAGAGTCTAAGATTCCATATTCTTTGTTCTAGAATCCCGTCACCATTAGATATGTCTACATTCCTTACAACTAGTTCTATGTTCTCTATCAACTTAATGTTACTAAATAAGTGGTGAGAAGCATCTGAGTCAATAACAAGAGAGTTAGGCAGTTTTTGAGAATAGAAAGCGGTAGTTCTACGTTCTTTATCAACTTAAGGTTACTAATCATGTGGTGGACTTTGAATCCTTCTTCTTGTTTGGTTTGAGATGTAGACAGAGAAACCAACAATTCTCTTTGGTGTGGCCCATTCTCTAGCAACGAGCACATACCATGCTATTCCTACCATCAAGTTTGTATGACACACTATTTGATTAGTTGATCTCTGATGTTTGTTTTCTTTGTGTGATGACAAGCAAGAAATTAAATCGACAAATGCAAATAACTTATCATTGAAGCACTTGAGGTTCAAACCACAAAGAACCTAGAATCAATTGATTAGAACTATAGAATTCTCACTTAAGTAGAAATCAAGAGGTTAGAGATTGACAACTATAACTACTATTGAACCAAATTAAAATCAAATAAAGCATAAAAAAATAAACCCAATCAAGCAAATAAGATCAAAGAAAACCAAGCAATGATCACACACTATACACAGAATGATAAACCGTCGAGAGTGTGGTTGGCGTGCGTTTGGTGCGGGAAATGGCTTCATCGACCAGATTTTTTTGGGCCGGTGGTCAAGGGTAGGTGGTCCAGGGTCTAGTGAAGCCAAAAATCCTAAATTCGAGCACTCCAAGTTGTGTAGATGGTCGAGGATTGCACTTCCTATGTTTCTTCATCAATCGCGTGCGGGTTGAGTAGTGACCACTCAATCAAGCAACAATCACACACTGTGCTCTTTCTATCATAATGCATATATAACACATTAATGGGTAAGGTGAGCCCAACACAATTCTTACCAAAGAGTCTAAGATTCCATATTCTTTGTACTAGAATCCAATTTCCATTAGATATGTTCACATTCTTTACAAATAGTCTACGTTCTCTATCAACTTCAGGTGAGCTCCACATTATTCTTATAAAAAGTTGAAAATTCCCTATTCCTTGCATTAGAATTCTATCATCTTAAAGTTACTAAACAAGTGGTAAGAAGCACATGAGTCAATAACAAGAGAGTTAGTCGGTTTGTAAGAGTAATAAGTGCTAGTTCTACATTCTCTATCAATTTCTGGTTACTAATCATGTGATGGCCTCTTGATCCTACCATTTCTAGTGTTTGAGATGTTGATGGTGAACCCAACACCTATCCTTGGTGTGACTCATTCTCTTGCAACGATCACACACCACGCTCTTCCTACCATCATGCTAATATAACATATTATTGGCTGAGGTGAGCCCCACACGATTCTTACCAAAGTGTATAAAATTTCCTATTCCTTGTACTAGAATCATGTCACCATTAGAAATGTCTACGCTCACTACAGCTAGTTCTACATTGTCTATCAACTTAAGGTTACTAATCATGTAGTGAGATAAACCTGATTCAATAACAAGAGAGATAGCCAGTTTTTGAGATTACTAAGTGCAAGTTCTACATTTTCTATCAAATTATGGTTATTAATTATGTAAGGACCTTTTGGTCCTTCAAATTGTTTGGTTAGAGATGTAGATGAAGAATGCAACAAGTCTCCTTGGTGTGGCCCATTCTCTTGCAACGATCACACACCATGCTATTCCTACCATCAAGTTTGTATAACACAATATCTGCTGATGTGAGCTCCACACAATTCTTATCCAAGAGTTGTTTTATTGGATGACATATTTTAATGGATTTAGAAATC
Source organism: Lepidium aucheri (assembly GCA_900406435.1). Taxonomy (NCBI): domain Eukaryota; kingdom Viridiplantae; phylum Streptophyta; class Magnoliopsida; order Brassicales; family Brassicaceae; genus Lepidium; species Lepidium aucheri. The sequence goes on along the minus strand of OVBA01000440.1, from coordinate 40,549 downwards.
TTTATAAGATTTGAAAAACCATCTACAATCCTTTGATTTGAAAATCATAAAATGTTGATTTGAAAATCAAACAAACTATATTTAAAAATCAAACAAACTATATTTAGAAATCAAACTCAACGGATTTCAAAATAAAAATAAAGAATTCTTATGATAAAAACTAAATAATATAACATAGTTTGAATCTCGTATCATCATTGATGTCTCTCTATCAAATCTCTTTAGATATTTAATGCTATTGTTGCTCTCCACTGATTGGCATATTCCCTCTGTTGATCTTGAGTATGAAAGATTTCACTATTATTATCATTATTTTCTTCAAGAACTTCTTCGAAAACTGCTTTGAAAATTTCTTCTCCACTTTTGCTTTCTTCAGAAAAGTTATGCGCGCGACAATGTTTTCGAAGAAAATTATGTAAACTAGCACATGCAAGTACAATCTATGCTTGCGTCTCATAAGGAAAAGGAGGTTCTGAATTAAAAATTAGAAATCTAGATTTGAAAATACCAAAGATTCTTACAACTATATTTTGTAAGGATGCATGATGATGGTTAAACAACTCTTTTTGATCAGCTGGTTGAGAATTTTGACCTGAAAACTCTTGAAGATGATATCTCACACCACGATAAGGAGCTAAATTTTTTTGACGGTTTGCAAATCCACAGTCCATAACATAAAATTTTCCTAAAATGTTCAGTATTAATATGATCACTTGTTTTTTTTATCAAAAGACATATTCACAATTATTATACTTATATAATACATATTTACAATATCTTCTGGAACTCGTAGTCGATTAGTGTTCCTTGTTAAAGCATCATTTAATAATTTAGAGTCATGAGCTGAACCTTCCCATCCACTAAGCACATACATGAATTCAAATCAAAATTAACTGCAACCAACACATTTTTTGTGTGATATATCACCTTTTCTATTACGAAAAGAGGCTGCCTTATTCTTTGGTACCATTGCAAAGATATGTGTACCACCAATAGCTCTAACGCAATCCTTAAAAAATAAAGAAAGTTATATTTCATGAAAGATGACAAAAAAAGCCAGCAATGAAAAAAAATATACTTTAAAATATGGATAAAACCTTGTACTTTCTCTATTTTTTGAGGTACTGTGAGCTCAGGCTTAGCCATTAAACTTGGCATAATTTGGTTCAGATCTCTCAAAACATTGTGATAAATCCCACTTATTGCATACATTGACCTTTTAAAAGTATCTTTTGTATAACAATACTTTAAATTGTGGCCAACTATTAGAAGAAATGTTGCAACCGTTTCTTCAATGCTAATATATTTTGTATCGCATAAGCTTGTTTGATACCGCATATCATCACATAAATTCAGAAAAATATGTGGAAACATTATATACAACTGTCAAAAATAAACAGGATCTTGGCTTAGAACATTTTGTATATAGATTTTGCCATCTCTTGTAATCGCACGTCGAATAGAAGATGAAACTCCACTTTGTAGTCTTTTCCTCAAATACAACATCCGGAAGAAAATTAGGAGCACTAATACAATAATATAAGCATCTAACTCATTATCATGCAACCTATTTCTTTTTCTTTCTCCAATTATTTCTTGATGTTCATGAAATATTTCGTCCATGCAACATATTTCTTTCTCTTTCTCTAAGAATTTCTTGATCTCATGAAATATTTCGTCCATGTTTGGTGATATATACCTTTAAGGCTTTAATTTATCATAAAAACTCATTATTTAAAAAGAAATTTCCTAGCAAATATTTAACAAGATAAAAGGTCAAAAATAACTAAAATTTGAGACGTGCACTCTATGCTTGAATGCATGCATCAACAAAAGTAGTAATCTATATGCACGACCTAATATAAAAATCAAAAAGAATATTTTACCCATAGACCAATAACATTAAAACAAGTTTAAATTAACATATAAATAACTTACTTAACACCAAAGTCCTTTCCGTTTTTATTTCTTCGTAGAGGTATAACACTTATTTAAATAAGCTCTTTATTTCTAATTCGTAGAGATATAACACTTATTTACAATTTTTATGTATATTTTACGTTATAAGGCACATATTACTTATGAAAATGTAAAATGTAAAGTATATAAAATAGGTAAAATATAAAATATAAAATGTAAAGAATATAAAATGTAAAGAATATAAAATATAAACTTTAAATTTAAAAAATGTAAATAATGTAAAATGTAAAATTTAAAATGAAAAATTTAAAGTACAAAATGTGAAGTATGTAAAATGTAAAATATAATGTGTAAAATGTAAAATTTTAGATATGTAAAATTAAAAATGCAAAAATGTAAAATAGAAAATTTAAAATGTAAAGTCTAAAATTTGATAAAAATGATGTAATTTGAAATGGAAAAAATGAATGTTTTGCAGATATTTTTGTATCGAGCGTAAAATTTATATCCAGTTGCTTCCATAAATCATTATTTTACATTTTCTATAGTGCTTCCATAACTCAATATTTTATTTACGGTTAAATTTCTTGGAGTTATTAAGAATTGTAAGATTTCTACTTTTGTAAATAGAAGATTTTTAAAATAACTTTCTCTTTTCTCCTTAGAACTTAGGCACCGACAGTCTCTATATAATCGAGCCCCTCAAACTAGTTTATTCATAATAGAAAAACTGAACGAAAAATAATGGAAGATTCACAACAAGAGCAAGCAATGGGAGACTTACAACAAGAGAGAGGAAAAGGTCAATACATTCAATGGACTCCACAAGAAAGTAGAACTCTGATAGATTTACTTGAAGATGGGGTTGCTTCAGGGTGGCGTGATGCGAATGGCACATTCACCAAGTTCACCCTAGAAAGAAAAATATTGCGTATTCTTAACAAAAAATATGGGTGTGCCAAAACCCATAAACACTACCAAAACAGAATGAAGATCTTGAAGAAAAAATATATAAGTGGTGTTGAACTTCTTCGATGCAGCTCTGAGTTTGGATGGGATTCAATTACAAAACAATTTACGGCTTCAGAAGAAGTGTGGACTAATTATATAAAGGTAATTTTTACATATAATAGTTTTTTTGTAACCTTTTGATACAATGCTAAAATAATATAACCACTAATGTTTTTATTTTTTGGATATAGGCACATCCGAATTACAAAAGTTTTTGGAATGAAACATTTGAAGAATTTGATGGTGTCAAATTGATTTTTGAGACTAGTATAGAAAATGGTGGTAATGATATTGAATTAAGTGATGCTAGTGATGCACAGACATCTGGAGTTGCAAGAAAAAAGCAAACTCTTATTGAAGATTTCCCCATAAATCTTCTTGGTGAAGATAATCATGAAACACGTTCTTCTTTTTTAGCTAGTACTTCAATGGGATATTTAAAAAAACTTCCTCTAAGGAAGAAGCATAAAAATAACACTAACAATGTAGGTGAACAAAGCATTGAGATTGAAGATGTTGAAGAAATCCATGCTGAGATGAATTCGTCGACAACAATCAGTCAAAAACTCTTCAGTCTAATACAAGAAAGAGAAACATGACAACAAAGAGAAGCTGAGAAGAAGAGTAATAACATATGAGAAGCAATCAAAGAAGTTTCTAATTTGGAAGAAAATATACGCTAGGATATAGTAAAAGTAATTCACCAATTAGGTATAAAAGAAGTATTTGTTAGTATATCAATTGATGAATGCTATGGTTGGATAAAACGTAACATTATGAAGTTATAAACTATAGTTTACTATGTTGGTTCTACTTATTAGTTTAAACTTTTTATCATTGAAGCATTTCTTTAATACAATAATTTTCAGTATATGATAAACAAATCGATTTTTATTTTTATTGTAAGTTTTATATATAGTCTTTTTCATTTTATATACAATTTTTGTTTTAGTTTAGTTATATATATGGTCTTATGAGAGCATTAATAAAGTTGATCACCAATATGAACTCACGGTAACTCGTTTTGTTGTTTGCAATAATTTTACCTCGTATTGTATGTTCACAACAATTTTAATTGGGTAATTGAGTGTACGTGAGTTCTAATAAAGTGTGCCAATTATTATATCAAAACGAGTGTTATGCTTGGAAAGATAACGATCATCAATGTTTTATGGTTTTTCTCTATTACAGATGATTTGTTCTCTTTTTGTGAAATCAACTCAAATAACAAGGTTTGATTAAGGATTTCAATCCTTTGTATTTTAAAATAAAATCAACAACCAAATCCATTCAAATTGGTTGTATACTGAAATCTATGCTCAAATCTTGTATGTTGAATAAGGGGTGATTTTTAAATAGTATTTATAAATCAATATTTAAATAACACATGATTTGAATATGGATTTTAAAATCAATAGTTGAATAACACATGATTTGATTATGGATTTTAAAATCATTGATTGAAGAACACATGATTTTACAAGGATTTCTAATTCCATTAAAATCCACCCTCCAATAACCCCCATAAGATTCCTTATTCCTTGTATTAGTATCTTATCACCATTAGCTATGTCTACATTCCCTACTCCTAGTTCTATATTATCTATTAACTTAAGGTTTCTAAACAAGTGATGATAAGCACCTGAGTCAAAAATAAGAGAGTTAGCCAGCTTGAGAGAGTAGTAAGTGCTAGTTCTACATTCTCTTTCAACTTAAGGTTACTAATAATAAGGTGGCCATTTGATCCTTCCACTTGTTTGGTTTGAGATGTAGATGGAGAATCCAACAATTATCCTTGGTGTGGCTCATTCTTTTACAACAATCACACACCATACTTTTCCTACCATCATACTTATATAACACACTACTAGCCGAGGTCAGCCGCATACGATTCTTACCAAAAAGTCTAAGATAACCTATTCCTTGTATTAGAATCATGTCACCATTATATATGTCTACATTCCCTACAACTAGTTCTACGTTCTCTATCAACTTAAGGTTATTAATCATGTGGTGGGAAGCACCTAAGTAAATAACAAGAGAGTTAGCCGGATTGAGAGAGTCGTAAGTGCTAGTTCTACATTCTCTATCAAGTTAAGGTTACTAATCTTTTGGTGGCATTTTGATCCTTCCACTTGTTTGGTTTGAGATGTAAATGGAGAATCCAAAAATTATCCTTGGTGTGACCCATTCTCCTGCAATGATCACACAACATGCTATTCCTACCATAATGCTTGTATAACACACTACTTGCTTAGGTGATCTCCACCCGATTCTTACAAAAGAGTCTAAGATTCCCTATTCCTTATATTTGAATCCTATCACCATTAGCTATGTCTACATTTTCCACAGCTAGTTATACATTTTCCATCAACTTAAGGTTACTATATAAGTGGTGAGAAAACCTGAGTCAATAACAAGATATGTAGCCGGTTTGTGTGAGTAGTTAGTGTTAGTTCTATGTTCTTGATATTTCTGCATTTTAGCTTGCTTTAGGAGCTTTATATGATACATTTTGCATCCATATCTATTGCATTTGCACCATTTTAATGTCATTTTAGGTTCATATTGCATACTTTGCATTTACATTGCATATATACTGCATATGCAGTGTATTTAGATAGTTTGGGAGTTAAATTGGAGCACTTTGGAATGCTTATGGACATTAGCTCTGGTAAGGACCGGATTGGACTACTAAGCTCGTGCAAAATAAGCTGCAAAGGAAGGAAAGTTGAACTCCTCGGCATGACTCCTCGTGCACATTATGTCGAGTTGCGGATCGCGTTCACCTGGACACACTACTCGCACCCAACCCTGGCAGAAGCATGTCGAGTTCTGGCATTTCTGAAGAGCACGGCAGGAGCAGCGAGTTCTCTATCTGTTTTTCAGATTTCATTGAGTTATTCAGATTTCTCCATTCACCTTTGTTACTTATTTTTCTTTGTCATTCTGGTTATTTCTTTCATTTTAATTTCTGGATCTATGATCTCCACTATGATTAGTGAGTAGATCCTTCAGGGTTTTGTGAGGAGATGGGTTAGATCATGGCTGATCTCGGTTAATCATGCTTAGATCTCTCTATTTCTAGTTGCTCTTAATGCTTGTTTAAACCTGATTAATTGAAATATGATGTTTGCATTCTGCACACATAAGGTGTTTGTTAAAATGCCTGAATGAACTTAGATCTTGGATTGGCTTCTCTACCCCAAGAGATTTGTAGTTTAGAGAGTCAATTAGCTGTTTTAGATTGTTTCTTAATGCCAATCTTGATGTGTGATCGCCAAAGATATTTGGGTCAGGTTGCATTAAGATTGAGTTCAATGATCATGAGAATAACTTGATGCTTGTTGATTGAATCTATTACGTAAAGATCATCCTATTTATTTTGTTAGATAAGTGTTGAGAACCCTAGAGAAGCCATGATAAATTATCCCACTCTCCTCATTGACCCACTTTATTGCATATTGTTATTACTCTGTTTTTAAGCCATTGCTCTGTTTCTTGCTTGCTTTGTTTGCTATTACTTAATCGAACTATTATATGTTTTTCTTCGATTAGATAGCTGATTTAAACACTAGTTGCCTGCTACTAACCTAGATGAATTGATGCATACTGTACTACAATAGAATTGCTTAAACTGATCTCAAAAATCTGTTTATCAAATTGGCGCTATTGCCATATAGGTTTAAGCTAGCTTCAATTAGGAATTTCAGCATTCTGAGACCAACTTCCAGTTACCTTTCATTATTCTGGGTTCTAAGTTCTCAATTCTTCTGTTTTTGGTGTGTTACAGTAGAACTCAGATATAGACCTCATAGTACCTAACACGAGGCTCACTCTTTGTCGCACATTCTCTAGTACTCGCCACCACAACTTGACTACTATTAGTCGAGTTTTGCCTTTTGAGTTGGTTTCCTGAGGTTGATGCAAACAAGATCAAAGGGAAATCAAAACATGCTACGATAATTAGACAACATCCATTTGCTTCAAGAGAACTGAGAGAGCAAAGAGCAAGGGTCCATGTTTAAAACTCAGACCAGATCGAGATGGACGATAACACAACTCCAAGAGGATCAAATGATGGTACAACTGCCACACCTCCTTCACCCATTGCACCTACTGTAGCTATGCATCAAGCTCGCAGGCCAAGATGTTTGGAGCTAGTGATGCGCCTAGCATCCACACTCTGAAATATGGTATTTTCCACCACCCATACAACAACAACTTTGAGATTAAGAGTAGTCTCATTACTATGGTTCAGGGCAACAAGTTCCATGGTTTGCCTTATGAGGATCTTTTGGATCATTTGGACGAACTGGACACAAAGCCCACATTTGGGAGAAGCACCTTCCTCCAGGCACAATCACATCCTGGGCTGAATGCAAGAAAATATTTTTTCTATGTACAACTCTACATCGAGGACAGCCAAGTTGAGAAACCTAATCTCAAGCTTTGTACAAAAAACTCTGAATCGCTTGTTGAAGCATGAGAGAGATACAATACTTACCAATCCCAATGTCCCCATCATGGCTTTAGTACTGAGACACCTCTCTACACATTTTATAGAGGTGTCCAGCCTAAGATCAGAATGTTGTTAGATGCAACAAGCTATGGGAACTTCCTGAATAAGGATATAGAGGACGGCTGAGAACTTGTGGAGAATGTAGCATAGACAGATGGTATGTATAGTGAAGACTATGATAAGAATGGGAGAGGGACATCAGATTCAGACCCAGCGAGCAGAAAGGAGTTGAAGTCTCTAAAGGAAAAACTCGACAAGTAGCTGATGGTTCACCACACATAAGTGAACCTAATAGAGGATGAAAAAGTTCAAGAAGGGGAGGGAGACCAGGTTGAACAGGTGTGTTTTGTTAAGAACTAGGGAGGCTACAAGCAGTATAACAACTACAGGCATCATCCCAATCTCTCTTATCACAACAACAACGTTGCCAATCCTCAGGATCAAGTCTATCCACCCTAATCTCAACAAAATCAGACAAAAGCTTGGATTCCTAAGCAGCAATACCATCAGAGCTTTCAATCGGCACCAGCTGTGCCTCAAGCTTTAGTGCCTACTTAGCACAAATCACGGGAGGTTATGGACTTGTTGCAGCAAATTCTCAAGGGTCAGACTACTTAAGAGTCTAAATTGACTAAAAAGTTTGCTGAGGTACACCACAAGATTGTTGCCTCGTATAATGATCTGAACTGCAAGTTTGAGACTCTCAATGCTAAGCTGACGTATGTGGAGAGTCAGCAAGTGTCTTGTTCTGTGAAGACTACTAGGCAGCTACCAGGTAAAGCAGTGCAAAATATGAAGGAGTACACTGCTCAGTCCATTACTCTCATGAGCGGTAAAATGCTACCTCCTAGTCATGATATTGTAGATAACACTGGGGTAGTGTGATCCAAGAAGGGGGGGGAGTAGAAAGCTTCAAACTCGCCTAACCTGGTCAACCTCGGCCCTACCCCTCGATGTACCAAGGTGCGTGTTCCAACTTCTGATTTCTAGAAACTTGCATCTGCTAAGGATTTGAGCAAACCTTCAGCTCAAACCCCACTAAAACGTCAAGCACCCTTTCCAGAACACCTCAAGAAGGACCCTGCAGTAAAGTATAGGGAGATCTTTATTAGACAAATGAAAGATTTTGAATTAAAAATCCCTCTCTTAGATGTATTTACATTGACCTCTCAGCATTAATAGTTCCTCAAAGAGGCTGTTAAGGACATAATCAAAGAGGTAGTAGGGATGGCGTTGGAAACTTTTGAATGCAAGGCCTTTGTTCAACCATGATTAATTTAGGAGAAGCTTGATGATCTAGGGAGTTTCACCCTGCCATGTTCTCTACGTCATTTAACTTTCAGGAAGGGCCTATGTGATCTGGGAGCTTCGATAAGTTTAATGACTCTCACTGTGGCAAATGGACTTGGGTTTAACGATTAAATCATGCAAGTTATCTCTAATTCTGGCTGACAGGACCACACGCTCACCTCATGGTTTGTTGGAGGATTTTCCTATCAAGATAGGTAATGTAGAGGTTCCTACTTACTTCATTGTGATCAACAAGGATGAAGAGCCTAAAGATCCAATGCTTCTGAGCAGGCCATTCTTGGCGTCAGGGTGGTCCATTATTGATGTTAAGAACCAAACCGTTAAGCTAAATCTTGGGAAGGACAGCAAGCTGGAGTCTGATCTGAATGGGGAGTCAAAAAGGCCAACCATTAAGGGCCAAATCTTCACTATTAGGGAGATCACTGATGACAAGGTTGATGTGACCGATGAGGAGGGAATCTGATTCCTCTCCCTTTACTACATTAGTCAATTAGGTGTGAAGAGTCGAGCTTGAGAATATAAACAAGCTTACTTGGGAGGAACTCCCATATATATCCTTTGTATGTACTTTTACATTAAGATTTTAACATTTTCTTTTATCTTATTTTGCAATCTCTTCTTGTTTTTTGTGGATGTTTTGTATGCTTTTAAGATCGTTGTGCTTCATGAAAGCGAGTACATGAGTTAAAGGCAGCAATTAGGGAATGTTGAACCCCAACGATCCAAAAACTTTTTGTATTCGCCTACAACACATGCCATGGACACGTCAAGGTATGCACAATGAGGCTAAAACTTTTGGAACACAACTTGCTTAGGTCAAGTTGTCCATTCGAGTTTGTGGGACCAACAAGGCTTTAAAATGACTCCTCTGAGGGTCCAACTCGGATTGGAGCACACTTGTATCCTTTTTGTGGTGATCCATTAGATGGAAGTAAAAGTATTAGGAGACAAGCTTAGAAAAGAACAATCATTTTCTCCTATTTACTTTTGTCCTCTTTTCACTCAATGCATTACCAAAAACTCTTAGCAATTTTTTTTTGTTCTAATAGTTTGGACTCATTAGCTTGATCTTTAGATTTGTTCAATGATTATTAAGGATCAAGCTCATATCATTTTATTCTAAACCAGTTTCATCCATATATTTCTTGCTTTTGAATGTTTTTCATGCAGGAAGATGATGCAAACGAGTCTAGGATAGTCACTGAACTGATGTGGTGAATGAGAGTTTGACTTCTGATGTATGTATATATTATGCTATTTCACATTACCATTTTGCATCACATTCACCCATATAGCTTGCATTTAGTCTCATTTTAGACCACTTTATGTAGATTTCCTGCATTAGAGTTTCTTAGGTCATGCATTTGCATCTCTTATTTTGGTTTTTTTTTTGGTGATTCGAGACACTATTTTGGAGGCTTCGAGCTCATGAAATGGAACATGCACTTGGAGGCTTGGATTGAATGAAGAAGAATAACAAAGGACGAAATTGGCTTTGGGATCGACAATTTGATCAATCTCAGCTGGTCGATCGATTGATCAGGGTTAAACCGTATCGCACAAACACCTCGACGAAACGGTCTATGGCTGCAATTGACCTCAGCAGCCAGTATGCACGCGACCTCGACCATATGTTCGATGGTCATGGTCGATGCAAACATTTGGTCGATGGTCGCGGTCGACCTCTTAGTTCATTTTACGTTTTCTTAATTTTTAAGTTTCTTTGTTTAGCTTCTAAGACCACTTTAAGTGATTTAGAGAGAGATTAAGATTGGAGACTTGTTGGATCACTCTCCTTGAAGATCAAAATGAGAATTCTCTTATCCCTATCTCATTTTCAATCTCATTATGTTCATGTTTATCATTTCATTTGCCTTAGTTTTTGATTTCATTATGTGTGAGTAGTTAGCTAGAATGGTTTTAGGATTGGGCTAGATCTAGGGTTGAGTTATTCTTCATTGATGCTTAGGTTCTTAGATTCCATATATTTAGGTGTTCTTAAGGCTAGATTCAAATTGTTCACTTGAAAATAGATGCTAGGAAAATCATTGCATGAGACGTGTTCGATGAAATTCCCTAAAGACCTATTTTAAGCTTTTCTCCTTAGGCCTTCGAGAGATGATGTCTAGGGGATTAGTGGTCTTAGTGAGCCTGCTTTTAATGCATTCTAGTCTTTGAATTGGCAAATGAGATTTTAGCTTGGTTTATTGTCTAGAATAGTGTTCATTGCCATGAGAGTGGGATATTCCGTCATTGATCGTTTTGTCTCATGCCCTAGGCTGAGTAGAACCTTGTTGCATCTTTTTTCAATTTTCCTGCCCAAAATGAATTGCCAATCCTTGCCATTTGTGTTTTAATCTTGTTATTTGCTTGTTGTTTTAGTTGTTTGTTTACTTGTTGCTTGGCTAGTTTAAGTTTGATTCTATTTTGGTTCATGCTTGTTGCTTGGTTTATGCTTGATTTGAGTTTGTTTTTAGTTCTTTAGTTTGTTTCAATCATCCATCATTGATTCATCTAGCTTTGTTTTGAGTCCTCTTAATCCCATTGTTGCTAGTACTGGGTTCTCGTGGGTTCGATCCTCAAATGCTCTCAACGACAGTTGCTTGGTGTTTGTTGAATATAATTATTTGTTAATGAAACCACATGCATAAATTTGGCACCGTTGCCGGGGTGCCTATTGCAATTAGCCATTATGATTTGGATTCTAGTTTAGACTAGAGTTTTTATTTTTGTTTGTTACTAATTGTTTCATTCTGTTTGTTCCTTGTTCTTTTGAAGGTTTAACAATTATAGGAACAAACAGGGAGAAACACATAAACGTGGAAGGTATAAGAGTGGGTTTAGTGATCAACCGTTTTACCGAGGAAAAGAAAATGGAGTTGGGCTTCAAAATAAGGGGTACAGTAATGTACAACTAGCTGCCGTGAAAATATAGGCTTTTGATGAGCCAACTAGTAGGGAGATTCAAACTGGGATTCCCATTCTCACCATTGCAGCAACCGATTTTGAGATAAAGTCAAGTTTAATCAACATGGTGAAGGAAAATAGGAACAATGGTTTGGGGTTCGAGGACCCTCTTGATCAATTGGATCAGTTTGAAAGGATGTGTCGTACATTTAGAATGAATGGCGTGCCCGATGATGCAGTCAAGATGATATTGTTTCCATTCTCTTTGGGAGGAAAGGCCAATCAATTGGAGAAGAGTGTATAATCAACTTTGGTGTCTACATCAGAAAGTTGCAAGAAGTTTCTCATGAAATTTTATCCGAAAAAAGACCACAAGGTATAGGAATGGTATAATGGACTTTAAACAAGGAGATCATGAAACCTTTAGTGATGCATGGGATATGCTCAAGAAATATACAAGAAGTTGCCCTCATCATGGATTTTCAAGAGAACGTCTCTTAGGGATTTTCTATACAGGAGTATGTGGTCAATATCAGAGAGAGTTAGACATCGCAAGCCTATGTTTGCAAACTTAACAGTTGTTCAAGGGGAATGATTAATTAAAAATTTGGCACAAAGCTATGTTGGTTATGAAGTTGATTTTGATGGGATCTTGAGAGACCCGGTTAGTGAAACTCAATGCCTACATGAACTTAAGGAGAAGGTTGAGAAGTTGAGCAATTTACTTTCTTGCTAACCAAAAATGGATTGGCCGACCAAATGGTCGACGATATCAACTCGATGCCACGGCCCTACGGAACAAAAACAAACATAGATTGACCAAATGGTCGATTGCCTTAGGTCGATGGTGAAACTAAGTTAAAGTACAATCACCAACTTTTGTACATATTTTAATTTTCCTTTTGCACTTTTTGCCTTTTATTATTGAGGTCTCTCTTTCTTGGGTTTTCTTTCTCACCGAGATGGTGAGAAGTAAGTCCGGGGGAGAGACCTAGTTGCTAATGTGTATTTGAGCTGTGGTGTTTTCCATTTTCTTGAGTCTTGTATTTTACATGAAATTTTCGAAAATCACAAAAACAAGCATATAGTTTGCATTGGCATTTTTTTAGGATTGAGTCTTCAGAAGCATCTTGGTTCGCATCATTGTTTTCATATTCGGTTTTGAGAATTTTCTTGCTTGAGGTGAACAATCTTGTTAGGTTATCGGCTAGTAATCATTGTGAATTCTTGGAATCAACATTGTGCCCTTTGGAAAATTGATAGATTATTCACCCAGAATTCCTATGCTTGTTGTGTGTTGAAAGCTTGAATTGATTTATTTAGTTGGAGTTACTTTGCTTCTTTAGAGCCTAGAGATGCATTTAATGCTTTCTTTCTTTGTGCTTAGTTTGTCAATTAACTAATGTGACCATTCTTCCAAATACAACTCATTCTATGATGCCTAAAGTGAGCAGAGAATGTGCGTAACCCATACATTTTCGTGTCTCACTGAGAAAGCAGAGAGCAGAACATGAAGCAACCCTCTCATTGGTTTTGATCTTTCAAAAGGACACAAAGGAGACTATTGATCGGTTGTGGATTCAAAGACCATGAGTTTGTGCTAAAACTGAACCAAAATGAGAATGAATTGTGCTTAATTGAATTAAGTCATGCTAAGTTCAAGAGGTTTAATCATATGTTCATTGATCTTAAGTCCCATTAGAAGCCTTCACGTTTAGAAATAAGGAATCAATTCAAGAGCCTATAAATAGGTCTAGAGTGTAGGACTGATGAGGGCATCAAGCCGGCTGAACCAAACTAGCCCATGACTCGAGCTAGGGCACGTAAGCTGAGAGAGCGACTAGGAGAAGTTGTAGCTAATGTCTTGAGCAATGAAGAAGAAGTATACACTCCGGACCGCACAAGATCGACAAGTCATTTGAAAGTCTTTACAAGAAGCGGTGCAAAGAAGATCAAGGACTCAAGCCAAGGCCAAGCTACACGCCAAGAGTATGAGCAAGACATTCAAGAACTTAAACAAGAAAGCCAAGAACATACAAGACTTGAGCTGGACGCAACCAACAATGCTTGGCCACTTATCTGACCCAATAAGGTATGTTTTATTTCATTGTTTAATGTCTTTGCATGTCCATCAAGCCTAAATGCTCCAGCCACTTAGTCTAGAGTGTTTTAGAGTCTTTTAAGTTTATTTAGAATAAAAAGTCGGACCAAGGCTTCAACTTGTGAAGCAAGGCCGCTTGCATCATTTTAAGATTCAATTTCTTTTAATATGTTTCTTGTTTGTTCATGGGCTGCGACCGATTAATTTTATTTGTTTCGTGTTGAGTCTTGGCCTTAGGGCTAGCTGATTTGAGCATTTATAAGGTCCCCTTGCAGCCGTGTAGTTCCTCACTTTTTACAATAAAGAACGAACTTTCTTCACAATCGAAAAGCCCTAGCCGCTACTTAAGCTTGTCGAACACTACTCAACCTTGAGAGGATTCCCCTTGGTTCCTTAATGCTCCTTTTCGTATCAAGAAACCCATCATTCTTTTTGTGGTTCACTCATCACTCCGCCAACACACTCCATCAACCGATTCTCAAAGGAAGCACTTCGATTTCCCTTTGTCGAATCCCCATCCAAACATAACTTATAAGAAGCACCTTTGGAACGTTTATCATTTTGGTAACAGAGCCAAAGGTTTCCTAGAGAACCGATGGGAGACAATCAAGAGGCTACACCCACACTAGTCGAGACATTGGCCCAAATCCAATCTCAATTTCAAACTATCAATACAAGCATGGATCGCATGGAGCCATGATCGGGAAACACCTATGCATCTGTACACTTGCGGGATGATGAGGCCGACACATACTATGAGGAAGTGCTTGACCGGGACCCGGATGATAAATCATGGAACTGCACCGTACGCGGGAGAGATCCACAACACTGTGGACGCAAGTGGGATTATCTGGGTCGCAACAATATCGACCCAAAGCTTACCACTTCCACCTTTTCCGGTAAGGTTGATCCACAAGCCTATCTCGACTGGGAGAAAAGAATAGAGTAAATCGTTGAGTGCTGCCACTATGCTGATTACAAGAGGGTGAGTTTTGCTGCGGCTCAACTTATGGAGAACGCTCTCTCATGCTGGGACCATGACATAGCCGAGCGGAGACGCCATCATTATGGCCAAGTTACTACATGGGAAAAGATGAAGTTTAACTTGAGCAAAAGGTATGTACCACCCTATTTCCATAGAGACTTACAAAAGAGGTATCGAAAGTTGGTGCATGGAAATAGGTCCGGTGGAAGAATACTTTGAGGAATTTGAAAGTCTCAAGAACCGTTTAGAGATGGAAGAATCGGAGGAGAATCTCATGGCGCAATTTCTTGATGGTATTCAAGATAGAATCGCTAGAAAGGTGGAACAACAACCTTATCATGAGCTACGTGAACTACTACACCTATCCATGCAAGCCGAGGAACACATAAAGAAGAAGACCATAGCAACAAGTCGTGCAAGGAATGCGACTACTTGGACTACACCCACAACAAAGGCACAAGACAAAGGAAAGGCCGTTGAACTAGAATCACGTTTCAACAAAAATGAACAAGAGTCGGCTAAGAACCAACATCCTGAGGTTAGTAAGGTTTCAAATACATCTAGAACTCGTGATATTGTGTGCTTTAAAGTGTCAAGGTCGCTAACATATGGCTAGAGATTGGCCGAACCGTAGAACCATGATTGTAACAACCGGAGGAGATTATGAGTCTCAAGATGAAGATGAGATGAAGATTGACGAGGAGGAGCCAGCCGAGACCATATCCTATCCCGATACCAGAGATATTCTTGTAGCCTGCCGCATCCTTAGTTCGATGAACGTATCCAAAGAGACCGCACAAAGAGAAAATATCTTTCACACAAGATGAACTATACATAACAGGTATGTAGCCTTATAATTGATAGTGGTTCTTTTTCTAGCATGGCTAGAAACTCTATGGTTTAGTAACTAGGTCTCGCCACAACAAAACATCCAAGACCGTACCATTTAAGGTGGCTTAACGACCAAGTGGAGATCAAGGTTTTGGAAAAAGTAACCGTTTCTTTCAGCATCGTGAAGTACCATGACCAAGTGTTGTGTGACGTGGCACCAATGCAAGCTGGTCACATTCTTCTTGGCAGGCCGAAGTAGTTCGATAAAAAAACCATCCACGATGGCCGCACCAACTTTTATTCGTTTATTCATGAGAAATGCAAGTTTAGCTTAGCACCTTTAACACCAGCTCAAGTACATGATCTCCAAATTAAGAAGAGTCAGTCCACTAAGGTAAGTGAACCTTCTCTCTTTGTGAATCCAAGTATGATTGAAAAGACCTTATGTGCCAAGCAACCTGTGCTACTAATGCTCTTCAAAGAGAATGTGTGTTTAGAAATGTCAAGTGCAGAAGTCCCTCCAAAGATCCGTGAGCTCTTAGAGCAATTCAAGGACGTGTTTCCAGAGGAAGCACCAATAGGTCTACCACCGATCTGGGGAATGGAACATCAAATTGACTTTGTGACCGGCTCCGCTCTACCCAACCGCGCGGCTTACCGCATCAACCCTCAAGAAGCTAAAGAACTAGAGCACTAAGTCCAAGATCTTTTGGACAAAGGGTACACTAGCGAAAGTCTAAGTCCATGTGCAGTCCCGGTCTTGCTAATACCAATAAAAGATGAACATGGAGGATGTGCGTAGATTGTCGTGCAATAAACAACATCACCATCTAGTACCGCCATCCCATTTCACGCTTAGACGACATGTTAGATGAGTTTCATGGAGATACTATATTCTACACAATATATCTGAAGAGTGGTTATAACTAAGTCCGCATGAAAGAAGGCGACGAGTGGAAGACCACTTTCAAGACAAAGCAAGGGTTGTATGCGTAGCTTGTGATGCTGTTTGGTCTCACCAACACACCAAACACTTTCATGAGACTCATGAACCAAATTCTATGGGCGTACATATGTAAGTTCGTTGTGGCATACTTTGATGATATTTTAGTTTATAGCTCTTGTTTATCGGATCATCTAATGCACCTTAAACAAATACTAGAGACTGTTCGACAAGAAAGCCTCTATGCAAACCTTAAGAAGTACATTCTGCACTAATGAGCTTGTGTTTTTAGGATTTTTTGTAAGTTCACAGGGGAATTCATGTCGATCAAGAAAAGATCAAAGCAGTTGAAGAATCAGCCACACCTACAATGATCAATCATGTGAGGAGTTTTCACGGTTCGGCCAGTTTTTACCAACGCTTTGTCAAGGACTTTAGTACAATAATTTCTCCACTTCCTGCCGTGATTAAGAAGGATGTTCCATTCTCATGGGGAGAGCCACAAGAGAAAGCTTTCTCCGAGTTGAGGTCACACCTCACCAAGGCTCCGGTGTTAGCTTTACCCAACTTTGACAAGATGTTTGAAGTTCAATGTGAGGTCACACCTCACCAAGGCTGCCGTGATTGGTGCAGCTTTGACTCAAGACAAAAGACCAATAGCCTTCTTTAGTAAGAAACTGAGTGGAACTACTCTTACTTATCCCACCTATGACAAAGAACTATATGCCTTAGTCCGAGCACTAGAAGTGTGGCAGCATTATCTTCTTGTAAAGGAATTTGTAGTTTACACCGATCATGAGATTCTTAAACATTTGAGGGGACAAAAAAATTTTAAGAAGAGGAATGCAAGGTGGTTAGAGTTTGTGAAGACATTCCCTTATGTAATCAAGTACAAGAAAAGAAAGGAGAATGTAGTGGCGGATGCTATGTCTAGAAGGCACAATCTCATCACCATTATGGATGCTAATGTTTTAGGATTCGAGCTTATCAAGAATAACTACAAAGAGGATCCAAATTTTGGGAACATCTACCAAGCTTGTTGCAAAGGAGCATTTGGATCTTACTTTATTCATCAAGGGTATTTGTTCGTAGAGAAAAGGTTATGTGTATCGCAAGGATCAATTCGAGATCTAATTCTTAGGGAAGCTCATGGTGGGGGACTTATAGGCCTATTTGGTGTTGACAAGACTCTACCCATAGTGAACAAACATTTCTTTTGGCCTCACCTAAGGAGACATGTGGAACGGTTGTGCATTAAATGTGCAACATGTTATAAAGCCAAAGCTAAGTCTCATCCACATGGTCTTTATCTTCCATTACCTATCCCTAATGCTCCTTGGAAGGATCTTTCTATGGATTTTATTTTAGGTTTGCCAAAGGTCAAGCACAAAGACTCAATCTTTGTTGTGGTGGATCGGTTCTTCAAGATGGCTGACTTCATACCTTGCGACAAAACCAATGATGCATCCCAAATAGCCGATCTTTTCTTCAAGGAAGTAGTGCATCTACATGGAGTTACAAGGACCATTGTATCTAATCAGGACGCCAAGTTTATGAGCCACTTTTGGTGAAATTTGTGGCGTAAACTAGGCACCAAACTACTTTTCTCCACCACTTGTCACCCTCGAACTGATGGCAAAAATGAAGTGGTAAACCGTACTCTTGGTACCTTACTTACAGCTACTGTCGTTAAAAACTTAAACAATTGGTTGTCATGCTTACCTATGGTTGAATTTTCTTATCATCGAGCTTCCTCTTCTAGGTTTTTAACATTTGAAGTAGTGTACGGGTTTAATCCTTTAGCAGCCATGGACTTTACTCCATTACCTCCGCACCATTACCTAGACAAGGATGCAAGTGCTAAGGCTGAACTGATCCGCAAGCTGCACCTTAAGGTCAAGGAGAATTTAGAGCGGAAGGCTGAGGTAATCAAACAAAGAGAAGACAAAAGGAGTTGGATGTGACCATCAAACAAGGAGATTGGGTTTGAGTCCACATGCGACCAGAAAGATTTCCAAACAAGCAAAAGTCTAAGCTCTCTCCAGGCGGTAACAGACCATTCCGAGTGCTAAAATGCATCAATGACAAATGCGTAACGCTTAGAGTTACCAGGTGAGTTTAAAATTTCCTCAAGTTTCCAATGTTTCTGATCTATCTCCATTTCATGTAGACAACGATGATGCACCAATGATGTGACATTTTCAAGAGGGAGTGAATGATGAGGGCATCAAGCCGGCTGAAGCAAACAAGCCCATGAACTAAGCTAGAGCATGCAAGCTGAGAAAGGAAACTAAGAGAAGTTGTAGCTGATGTCTTGAGCAATGAAGAAGTAGTACACACTCTGGACCGCACCAAGATCGACAAGAATCATTTGGAAGTCTTTACAAGAAGCGGTGCGGAGAAGATCAAGGACTAAAGCGAAGGCCAACCTACACACCAAGAGTATGAGCAAGATATTCAAGAACTTGATCAAGAAAGCCAAGAATATACAAGACTTGAGTTGGACGCAACCAACAAAGCTTAGCCACTTATCCGACCCAATAAGGTATGTTTTATTTCATTGCTTAATTTCTTTGCAGGTCCATCAAGCTCAAATGCTCCAGTCACTTAGTCTAGAGTGTTTTTGAGTCTTTGAAGTTTATTTAGAATAAGAAGTCGGACCAAGGCTTCAACTTGTGAAGCAAGGCCGCTTGCATCATTTTAGATGCCATTTCTTTTAATTTATTTCTTGTTTGTTCATGGACTGCGACCCATTAGATTCAATTTTTTCTTGTTGAGTCTTGGCCTTAGGGCTAGCTGATAAAACTATTTATAAGGTCCCCTTGCAGCGGTGTATTTCCTCAGTTTTTACCTTATCAATAAAGAAAGAACTTTCCTCACACTGGAAAAGCCCTAGCCACTACTCAAGCTTGTTGAACACTACTCAACCTTGAGAGGATTCCCATTGGTTCCTTAGTGCTCGTTTGCGTATCAAGAACCCAACATTCTTCTTGTGGATCGCTCATCACTCCGCCAACACACTCCATCAACCGATTCTCAAAGGAAACATTGCGGTTTCCCTTTGCCGAATCCCCATCCAAACATAACCTATTAGAAGCACCTTTTGAACATGTATCAAGGACATTTTTGTATCGAATACTAAATGATAGGATTACATTATGTTCTTTCTAAGAGGATAGGGGTTTACATGTGGATTACGGCCACAACTTGATGAGTTGTTTGTTTTTAGGTAAGGAATCCCTCTTCGTGTTTTCAAACCTCCTCTCTTTGGTTTTGTGTGTTTGCTTGAGGATAAGCAAAAGGAAAGTCCGGAGGAGTTCATATATGTATATATTATGCTATTTTACATTACCATTTTGCATCACATTCACCCATATAGCATGGATTTAATCTCATTTTAGACCACTTTGTGTAGATTTCATGCATTATAGTTTTTTAGGTCATGTATTTGCATATTCTCTTATTTTGAGTTCTTTTTAGGTGATTGGAGACACTAATTTGGAGGCTTGGAGCTCATAGAATGGAACATACACTTGGAGGCTTAGATTTAATGAAGAAGAATAACAAAGGAGGAAATTGGCCTTGGGATCGACCATTTGATCAACCTCAGCTGGTCCATTGATCAATCAGGACTAAACCGGATCGCATGTACGCCTTGACCAAACGGTCGATGGCCTCGGTCGACCTCAGCCGGTCGATCAATCAATCAGGACTAAGCCGGATCACATGTACGCCTTGACCAAATGGTCTATGGCCTCGATCGACCTCAGCAGCCGGTATGTACGTGACCTCGACCATTTGGTCGATGGTCCTGGTCAATGCAAATAGCCGATGCCATGGTCCACGCCTCGACCAAATCCTCAAATTTTGCTTCCAACCCAAAGCAACCAAAGACCGCAATCCACACCTCGACCAGATGTCTAAGAGCCTTGTTCGACACCTCCTCCCTGGACCAATCCACCCTCAACCATCCGTCTAAAGCCCGCATCCGATGTACCTTCCTTGCTCTAATCAACATCGACGACTTGGTCGACCAAGCTGTCCGAACACCTCCCATACGAACCACAACTTGACATTTGGCACTTTCTAATGGTTTGAACCGGTTTGTCCCGGGTCAACCTCGTTTACATTTATGGTTATTCAACCCTAATTCCAAGGGGTATAAATACATGGAATCAGATCATTAAACTAAGCAAAGCCACAATTTCATTTTATGTTTTCTTAATTTTTAAGAATACTTTGAGTGATTTAGAGAGAGATTAAGACTGGAGATTTGTTAGCTAGAATGGTTTTAGGATTTGGCTAGATCTAGGGTTGGGTTATTATTCATTGATTCTTAGGTTGTTAGATTCCTTCTATTTATGTGTTCTTAATGCTAGATTTAACTAAATCTCTTGAAAATAGATGCTAGGAAACTCATTTCCTGAGAAGTGTTCGATGAAAATCCCGAATGACCTATTTTAAAGCTTTTCTTCCTATGATTTTGAGAGATAATGTCTAGGGGATTAGTGGTCTTAGTGAGTCTGTTTTTAATGCATTATACTTTAAATTGGCAAATGAGAGTTTAGCTTGGTTCATTGTCTAGAATAGGGTTCATTAGCATGAGAGTGAGATGTTCCATCATTGATTGTTTTGTCTCATGCCCTAGGTTGTGCCTGTAGTAGAACCTTGTTGCATCTTTGTTCAATTTCCCTGCCCAAAATCGATTTCCAATCCTATTGCCATTCGTTTTTTACTATTGTTATTTGCTTATTCCTTTAATTGTTTGTTTGCTTGGTGCTTAGCTAGTTTAAGTTTGATTTTATTTTGGTTCATGCTTGTTGCTTGGTTTATGCTTGATTTGAGTTTGTTTTTAGTTCTTTAGTTTGTTTCAATCATCCATCATTGATTTCTCTAGCTTAGTTTTGAGTCCTCATAATCCCGTTGTTGCTACTTCTAGGTTTTCATGGGTTTGATCCTCAATTCTCTCAACGACAGTTGCTTGGCATTTGTTGAATTTAATTGTTTTTTAGTGAAAATGCATGCATCAACTTCTATGGACTCAAAGTGCAGAACTCGGTAGTAGAATGGTGAGGGTCCCACGCGAGTTTGGCTGTTTGTTGCTTCTAGAAGTACTGGTTAGCTTAACTCTACTACACTCAGCGAGTAACCACTACGAGTTAAGAGATTGTGTGGTTGGAATTGGAGCAATTCGAATTGTGGCTGAGGAAGAGGCAACACTACTCTGCACAGCGAGTGGGAGACAAGGGCCATGTGAGTTATGGCACAAATCTGAGAAAAAAAGAGTCAAAGTTATCTTTTTGTGTCATCACTTCACGTGGACATGTCCCCCATGCTTGGTCCCGAGATGCTCAACCCTTCCTCTATAGAAACAGCTCCATCAACCTCCACTCACTCCACACAAATTCCTCAACACTTTCTCTCACTACCAAGGTCTCTCTCTCTTTTGTTCAGTCCAAGTTCGAGTAGGAGAAGGCACTACTCGCCTAGCTATAGTGAGTCTGAGCAGCGAGTTCTGGCCAAAACACTTGTGCGGTTAAGTTTTTTGAGTTGTAGGTCGCTACTAGCCGTGCTTTTGCCAGTTGTAGCTGCGAGTTCCGGGTTCCAAAGGTTAAAGATTGTATTTCCTACAGATTGGAGTCCAGAACTCACTGAGTCCACTGCAAGTCACAACGGCGAGTCGCTTCTCCGGTGAGCCTTATAACATATTTTTTGCCTCAAATCCACTCTTTTGAAGATGTCTTCATATTCTATTGCTTCATCGCATGCCTCGATGATCCGTTCATGAGCTAAGGAGAGGTTGAGAGACTGCAAGATGGGTTATCATGACCCATCTAGCTCACTTGACATTCCAAAACTTGGAAGAAGGAGCCCTGCATGTAATAGGAGAATGATCCTAGCACCAGACAGTGAGAATGATGAACCCACAGTTAAACCAAGTGGAGGAAGTGCTTGTGCAGCTGTTCTATCTCCAACTCGCCAAACCAAGTCAAGTTCTGGATCCCTCACAAAGTCACTTCAAAGCGCATTTAAGAGGCGACAAATGCTGCTGGAAAATTCATTCACTAGACTGAGCGGAGAAGACTTTGGCGCATCAATTGGAGAATGAAGCAGAGCTCTAATTAATGAAGGCGAAGGATTAGCTTTACCATCTGAAAGTGAAGGATATAAACTATGTGTGACTGGTAATGAGGTTGGAGGAGAACCCAATGCTGAAAAGTTCTATAAAGAAGGTTCTCCAATGGATGAAGATGAGGTTCCCGCACACGGTCCCGGGAATGAGGAAGAGAGAGAAGAGCAAGAGACTGAGGTTACAAAGGCAATCAGGACTTTGATGAGATGTGGTTACATTGAGGAAGAGGCATGGATGGCGTATGAGGAGGATCAAGCTGAGCAAAGGGGAAAAGCGACGAAAAGAAAGGCTAAACCAAAATCAGCTTATGAGGCACTTAGTATGATGGGTATTGGAGGAACTTCCTATCCACACAGAGAGACCATGGAACATAGGGAAATTACTCAAAATGTAGACTTGCTCTTTGAAGCATGTGGATTGTCTCGTTTCATGTATTTAGCTTGCAGGATTTATGCGAAAGAGACCTACTAGTTTTTAGCCATGCTTAAGATCCATGAGTACATTAACAAGGTTCAGGGTTTGCTGGAGCGAGATGGTGGAGATTATATCACATTCACGAGTCATAGGAAAGACTAAAAGTTCACATTGAAACAGATTGAAGAGCTGTTCGAGATTTCTCCTGGTAGAGTAGTTTATCCTAAAATTGATGAGAGTGAGATGGATTCGGTCTGGTGCATGATCGGAGGTACTAGGGTATTTGATGAATCACGATACAAAGACAGCTGGATCATAAATCCATGCATCAATTATATGCGCATGACCATTGCAAAAGTCCTCTTTTCAAGGAAATCAACATCACCAATCAATGTGGGCGAGATGCAGTTGCTTGTTACGGCAACAAAGGAGATTCTAAGTGAGACACCGAGTGGAGGACATATCATGGGAGATGATTGCAACTTTACATCAGCATTCGTTTTACCTAAACCTCTCACCACTTACACAACTCAAGCTGTTACTCAAGCAAACAAGAATAAGACCAAGAAGATCTACATTGGTAGTGTTGTGACTAAGATTATGGATGCTTGTGATGTTCATGTTGATAACACGGTCTGGGTTGAGCCAAGGTTCATGAATGTGGCCTACTTGAAGAAAGCTGACATATTGGTTAAAAATATAGAGATGGTCAGCTGGTTAACCAATTCACTCACCTAGGTCATCCAAATTTCGGCATCATCCTTCCCTGTCCAGAATTCAGCTCAATCCATTTGGGAAAGAACGCAAATTTTCTCCCACCACTGCATGTTGTCTTTGATCATAGAAGACAAATCCCAGCTCGTCCACTCATCCCTGCTATAACAACAGAAGAGATAGAACCATAGGATTACTTATTGTATGAGCACATTGCATTAAGATATGGAGCTTCCACCCAAGAAGCTCATAAGCACATAGGAATTCTAAGTAAGTTAAGGTTAAGAGTCTGGTTAAAGAGAAGAAAGAGTGGAAGCAAGAACGAGAGAAGCTTATAAAGGAGATTCATTCACTCAAGAAAAAATTCGTTGGTGAATCCTCTCAGCCTCAACCCAAGCTGCAAACTAATCACCACGTTTCAGTTGAGCATACATGTGAGCTAGACTCAGCCCCAGCTAGGCATTCATCCATGAACCTCAAAACATACCAGCGAAGGCCACGCAGAACCTAAGGACAAGCCTTGCATGCTGCCCTCGACATGAGAAACCGTGAGTTACAGCCACCTGTGTTAGATTTCTAGCACTTGCAGTAAGCCCTAGACCAACCTGACTACGGGGCTCACCATACCGTGGAGCGTTACACTCTGAAATCCTTGAATGCTTCCGCAGCCAATTACTTTGGCTTCTAAGGTACCACTCCATCCATTCCATTGTAAATATCATTGTGTTATTCTTTCTCTTTTGCTGGTCTAGAATTTGTCTTTGAACTTTTACGCACACAAGGGATTGTGTGTTTTAAGTTTGGGGGAGGGTTCTAGAGGATATGGACTTTGTTTCTGTGATTCTTAGTTTGATTTTTGTACTAGCTCATGCATATCATGTAAGGCATAAAAGTGTAAACGATTTTTCATTTTGCATATATCTTTATCATGTATTCATATATGGCTTAGAAAAGCACAAAAATTGATAAAATAATTCAAAAATACATAAATAGAGTGTCATATAGTTGCATTCATGTAGGATTGAGTCTAGATGCATAAGGAATGATGAGGTTAATAACCATTTAGACTTGCTGATTGACATGCTAGATTTAATGCCCTAGTTGATTGTTTTTTGATGCATTCCAAGCTTGTTGTGAAAGATAAAACCGCACCATGTTAGGAATTTTCACTATAAGTCTCATGTCATGATTAAATATGCTTTGATCTGCGCCTTTCCTTATCAAGTGATAACCTTAATATTGATTCGAAATTATCATGTCTATGCATTGATTATGAGTTTGTGGATTACTTAGAATACTTGTATTTCCTTTACCTTTATGCATCTATCTTGTTAATCTAAGTAGAATCCCACCATGCACTTTACCTTCTTTCAAACCATCACTAGCCTGCTATGTCATTGTAAGGTCTGTTTTTCAGTTTAAACTTGGCATAAAGTGTTAGGTGAGAGTCAACAAGGTCATAAATTCATGTAGATGCTGGTTCACGATTTTTGAACTAGTTAGGATTAGGTGGTTTCAATTCTGGGTGTGGAAATTCTTGTGTCTAAGCAGGAAAAGGAATGAAATGAATAAAAAGGGAAAAAGAAAAGGTCTAAGCTGAAGAGAGTCTAAGGGGAGAAATGGCTAAAAGTAATAAGTGCTCTAGTAAATGTTTTGGGTGATGGAAAGTATAAGAAAAGTTCTGAGCAATAAGAAAGAATAAGTCTTGCTGTATAAGAAGAAAAAGAACCAAGACATTAAATCTATAAGTCCTAAACCTCTAGAAGTCACAGTATATGAACCCTCTCCTTACATTTATGATTGGAAAAAGTTTGAGAAGATGATCTTAGTGGCAGAAGAACGAAAAATGCCTTGTATTGAATGGGTAGATTAGGATCAATTTCTGGGATTAGATTGGCTAAGTTAAGATCGATTCTGGGTATATGGGTAGATAATTCATGATTTTTTATGCGCCCATTGGTTCTTACATTTAGCATTATGCTAAAGCTTATTCCATTCATGAGTGATTCCTTTGTGAATTAATTGACCAGTTACTAAAAAGAGATCACTTTAATCTCTTAGACCTTACCCTTGACCAAACCAGAGAGCACACTACTTGCACCCAACCCTCGCAGAAGCATACCGAGTTTTGGCATTTCTAAAGAGCAAGGCAGAATTCCACCACACAACTTGTTGCTGAGCTACGAGTTCTCTATCTGTTTTTTCATTATATTAACTTTTTTAATTTTATTTTGACTTTCTATAGGTTTTTATAAATGGGCTATATATACCCTTTGGTCCACAAACTTAGAACCACATTTTGTTTCCCAATCTAGCAGATTTTGAAGTTATTCTTCTCTCTTTTCTCCTAGTTCTTTGTACTTTAAATATTAGATATATGATGATTCATCGAGTTATTCATATTTTTGCATTCATCTTTGTTACTTATTTTTCTTTATCTTCCTAGTTATGTCTTTCATTTTAATTTCTGGGTTTATGATCTGTACTATGATTAGTGTGTAGATCCTTTAGGGTTTTGTGAGGAGAGGGGGTTAGATCATGGCTGATCTGGTTTTTTTTCTGTTGTTTAGGTTATTAATGCTTATATCTCTCTATTTCTAATTGCTCTTGATGCTTGTTGCAACCTGATCAATTGAAGTATGATGTCTGTATTTTGCACGCATAAGGTTTTTGTAAAAATGCTTGAATGAACTTACATTTAGGATTGGCTTCTCTAACCAAAAAGATTTGTAGTTTAGAGAGTCTATTGGCAGTTTTAGATTGTTTCTTACTGCCAATATGGATGTGTGATCGTGATAAAAGCGTTTTTGCGGTTCTTCTATCAAATCATAGAGAATGGAGGTGAATAGAGTGGGTTTGTCGAACCAATACTCGGAAGTGCTTGCAAGCAACCTATCTAATACCAGATCCTAGGTCAAATTAATCTAGCATCCTGTCACAATGATAGACTCTAAGAAATAGCAAGCTAGCAAACTAGCAAATAGGACAAAATCGGCTAAAGACAAAAAAAAGACAGAATTTGAAATTATTAAACAGAGAAATGACGCTAAAACAGAGTATGAAATGCAAACAAGGGTTTAAGCAAATCTAGAGGGGAGGATCTAGAGGTTAGGGAAGTTGATCGACGGCAAACTCACCGATCCTACTCGCCATATTCTTTGAGCGATCTCTAGACCGGGAGATAGGTTAGATCGGCCTGCTTTTACGGTGAGGATCTTGATCCGGATCGACTGATCCATTCTGACACTCGCCGTGACACGCCGAACCGGATGCATTAAGCCTTGCCCAAATTGTCTAATGGCCGATCCACATGCTAGATCTCTCTTCGGCGGATCAAGCCATCACTAACAAGGTATATGGTCTCCATTCCCATTAGCATTAGCCTTCATTCAAGGCCCAAAACAGATCTCAACTAATCAGGAAGAGATCAGCATTAACCGTAGCCTTGCTAGAAGATATTGGCGTTAAGATCGGTTAGCTAGGCGTGGGAATCAATAGATTCACCTCCGATCTCCCCATCCTCGAGATCCAAAAGGATCTACGCGCTCCTCATTTCGAGAGGGCTGAGGATTGGGGAGATTCTGATTGCATTAATAAAGTAAAGAAACTAAGAAATTGCAAGAAGAAAAGAAGAAGATAACAATCAAAACTAATTAATTCAATCAATAACCATTAAAAGAGTACAAACCTTCAAAACAAGCTTAAAGGAAAACAAAAATAAAAGAGAGAGAGTTTTTTCGATTGAACATCAGATAAAAATGATAAGAAGGTCATTATGGGGTATTTATAGGGTCATTCTCATAACCCTAATGTTAAACCGACTTAAGTTGGTCAACCAGGCGCTAAGTGAAGCTTCCCTCGGTATCCTTGCGTGAGCTTTGGCACCAAGGAATGCTTCACTTCTCTGTCCTCATGGTTCTTGTCTGAGTTGCGGCTCCGAGTGTGACCTTTGATGTGAAGAGGGATGGGTCTTGGTTCTGCACCGGTCTTTTCTCGCGGTAGATATATTGAGGTAAGTCACCGAGGTGACCTTTGTTGAGCATTATGGGTATTCCTTGCGTTGCGATCCGCGAGGTAGCGATCTGAGGGTGCACGATCATTCTTGACTTAGATGTTCCAGCAATTGCTCCAATTCTCCTTAGCTCCAGTTTGGCTCCTTTTCTGCTCTTTTACCTAGATAAACTCCGAAACTCCAAATGCAAATGCAAAGAATGCAAAACAAACCTAAATGGACCAAAATGCAAGGGAAGTCTAGCTAGATGAATGCAATGTGGCCTAAAATAAGACACAAAAACCATCAAAAATCGCACACATCTTAAACCGGTGTGGTTAGTGCAATTTGTGAAGAGACTGAGCTCACAAAATTGTTGGTTCTCAATGGAAAATTGCAGACTGAGCTCACAAAATGGATCCAAAATGCTTGGTTCTCAATGGTAGGTTTCCTCAATACGTTTTCGATGTGGAACTTCATTTTGATGTTTTTCCCAAGTTCAGCTCTATAGTTCCATTCCTCACATCAATCAAGGCTCCGGGTGTGGCTAGGAAAGGTCTACCAAAGAGCTATAAATCAACTCGGTCGTGATGTGCACTCCTTCCACATTAACCAATAAATTTTCAAGCATTCCATGTGGTATCCTCCTAGACCGATTGGCGAGTATCAAAGAGATCTTGTATGCTTTGAATGTTATGAATCCTAATCTCCGTGCAACCGAGAGGGGCATAATACTTATTGAGGCTCCTAAATCACACAAGCAATTGTTGAAGGATAGCATTCCAAGGGAGCAAGGATGGTGAAGGTACCGGGGTCGGCTAACTTTTTGGGTGCTTCCTTTCTTAAGATGATTGCACTAATCTCATGAGTTAGTATCACTTCTCCTTCTATCTCCTTGGTGTTCTCTTTCACCGCATCTTTGAGGAACTTATGGTAGGACGGCGTCAACATAAAGGCATCGACCAATGGGATTGGAAACTCGATGTCTTTAACTTGTTTGAAGAGTTGAGTCTTATATTGCTCAGCAATGCGCTTTTTATGGCTCTTAGGAAAATGTAGGTGAGGATAAATGGGTGGAGACGGGTTGCTTTTATATGAATTTGCTGCCAAGGGTTCAACTCATTGTGTTGCCTCGGGTATGGTGATGGCGAGGTAAGATGAGGGAATGTTGTCTGGCGGTATTTTTGCTGGAACATTCTGCCCTTGTTCCTCAGTGGTGCGAGGCAAACTGTCAAGGATCGCATCTGATTTGAACTGATCGGTGATCTGTGTTCGTGAACCATCCCCCCCTTCTTCAATCATATTGTCCCCAGTATTGGCAGCTGTAGCAGTAGTACGGCCCATCCTTTGTTGTGATTGTAACT
The DNA here is from genome assembly GCA_900406435.1 of Lepidium aucheri. Classification (NCBI taxonomy): domain Eukaryota; kingdom Viridiplantae; phylum Streptophyta; class Magnoliopsida; order Brassicales; family Brassicaceae; genus Lepidium; species Lepidium aucheri. Next base: position 11,402 of record OVBA01000440.1, on the reverse strand, counting down.
CCTCAAAACTGATTGATGCCTCATTGGTCGCACGAGATAGAGAGGCGGGGTTAATATTTGGAATAGAAGAGCGCAGAGCTGGGGATTGTTTTTGTTATACTTGCTGAAGTCCTATGTTTATGTCCCCGATCGTAGTATGGAGATCGTATATCGGTTGTTGATCTCAGCAAACTTCACTGTGAGCTCATCAGCTGCAATCTTTTGGCCTTGCAATATCGCTTGTAACATATCCAATTCAGCTGGTTATGAGACGGGTGGTGTGGCGGTGCGTTCAAGCAAACTAACTTCTTCCACTTGGATTTCTTCCTTGGCTGGGACAGGTTTTGGTCTACTCCGTAGCAAGCGGTCCATTTTGGCATTCATTATACGGATTTTGGTTTTGCTCGGTGTGGCTGAGTTGGTAGAATAAACTATGCTGGTTGCATCACCTTCATTATACTGTTCTTGAGCTTGAGCAAGGTTTGCGATGAGCTCCCATACGGTGGTGATATCTTTGTTAATAAAATTACCGTTACTCACCGTGTCCAGTAGCGTTCGATAACGTGACCTAATTCCTTGGTAGAAGGTGCTGAGTAAGGACTCAGTTGTGTAGCCGTGATGCAGACATTGGGCAACATAATATTTATACCTTTCCCATGCTTGCGGGAAGCGTTCTGAATGTTTTTGAGTGAAATGAAAGAATGTTGTACGAAGTTTCGCGGTGCGGGAAGGTGAGTAGAACTTGTTCAAGAATGTTTTCTTACACTCGGTCCAAGATGTGATCTAGCCGAGAGGTAGATGTTTTTCCAAGTTCCAGGCCTTCTCCGCGAGGGAAAATGGAAACAGGCGTAATTGAGTGCATCGTTGCTCAATCCGTCTATTTGAGTGGTTCCGCATAGCCTTTCAAACTCGTCAAGGTGCTCAAGTGGATCTTCGCTTTGTAATCCGTGGAATTTAATGTGTTGAGCCACAACAATGAGGCTACCTTTGATCTCAAAAGTCTGGTTGGGTACGGGTGGTGGATTGATTCCGTACTAAGGATAATAGGTTGTTGGTTTGTCTGCTGCACCTATCATCCTTGGTGTGTTTTTGTCAGGAACGTTGGAGTTGTCCTGATCAGTATACTCGTCTACTGATGAAGTGGCCATAGCAAGGACAGGAAATGAGGAATGTGATGTTTCCTGAACTCGGGGCTTGAAAGCAAGTATAGACGTTGAGTGTAAGTTGTTAATGTGCTACCCTCGCGTTCGGCCGTTGAGGAGTACCTGCGAGGCCTGCAAGGAAAAAACAACAACTTGTAAATAAGATTGAAGCTTGGCCCTTATAGATCCAAGCTATATGAAGCAAAGACAAGTTATCTAAGTAGTAAACACACAACTTGATCCTAAGACTAGTAAACTATAAATTCAAACAAGCAAAACTCCGATTTGGCAACGGTGCCAATTTGATAAAAGTGATTTTGCGGTTGTTCTATCAAATCATAGAGTATGGCAGTGAGTAAAGTGGGTTTATCGAACCAATGCTTGGAAGTGCTTGCAAGCAATCTATCTAATACCATATCCTAGTTCAAGTTAATCTTGCATCCTGTCACAGTGATAAACTATAAGAAATAGCAAGCTAGCAAACTAGCAAATAGGACAAATTAGGCTAAAGACAAAAATAAAACAGAATTTGAAATTACTAAACAGAGAAATGATGCTAAAACAGAGTATGAAATGCGAATAAGGGTTTAAGCAAAGCTATAGGGGAGGATCTAGAGGTTTGGGAGGTTGATCGGCGGCAAACTCGCCGATCTCACTCGCTGGATTCTTTGAGAAATCTCTAGACTGGGAGATAGGTTAGATCGGCCAGCTCTCACGGTGAGGATCTTGATCCAAATCGGCTGATCCATTCCGACTCTCGCCGTGATCATGCTGAACCAGGTGCACTAAGACTTGCCCAAATCGTCTAATGGCCAATCCACATGCTAGATCTCTCTTCAGAGGATCAAGCCATCACTAACAAGGCACATGGTCTCCGTTCCCCTTAGTGCTAGCCTTCGGTCACGGCACAAATTAGATCTCAACTGATTAGGAAGAGATGAGTATTAAGCTTAGTCTTGCTAGAAGAGATCGGCGTTAAGATCGGTTAGCCATGCAAGGGAATCAATGGATTCACCTCTGATCTCCCCATCCTCGAGATCCAAAGGGATCTAATCGCTCCTCATTTCAAGAGGGCTGAGGAATTGGGTAGATTATGATTGCATTAATAAACTACAGAAACTAAGAAATTGCAAGAAGAAAAGATGAAAATAACAAGGAAAACTAATTCATTCAATCAATAACCATTAAAAGGGTACAAACCTTCAAAACAAGCTTAAAGGAAAACAACAATAAAAGAGTGAGAGGTTTTTCGGCTAAACATCAGATAAAAATGATAAGAGGGTCATTAGGGGTATTTATAGGGTCATTCTCATAACTCTAATGGTCAAACCGACTTAAGTTGGTCAACCAGGCGGTCAGTCACGCTTCCCTCGGTGTCCTTGCGCAAGCTTTGGCACCATGGAATGCTTCACTTCTCTGTCCTCGTGGTTCTTGTCTGAGTTGCGGGTCCGAGTGTGACCTTTGATGTGAAGAGGGATGGGTCTTGGTTCTGCCACGGTCTTTCCTCGCATCAGATAGATTGAGGTAAGTCACTGAGGTGGCCTTTGTTGAGCATTATGGGCATTCCTCGCCTTGCGATCCACGAGGTATCGATCCAAGGGTGCACAATCATTCTTGACTTAGACGATCCAGCAGCTGCTCCAATTCTCCTTAGCTCTAGTTTTGCTCCTTTTCTGCTCCTTTACCTAGATAAACTCCAAAACTCCAAATGCAAATGCAAAGAATGCAAAACAAACCTAAATGGACCTAAATGCAAGGAAAGTTTAGCTAGATAAATGAAAAGTGGCGTAAAATAAGACTCTAAAACCATCAAAACTCACACACATCACACCCCCAAAGATATTTGGGACATGTTGCATAAAGATTGACTTCAATGATCATGAAAATGGATTGATGCTTGTTGATTGAATCTATTGCATAGAGATCATCCTATGTTGTTAGATAAGTTCTAAGAACCCTAGATAAGCCATGGTCAATTATCCCACTATCCTCAAAGATCCACTTTATTGCATATTGTCATTACTCTGTTTTAAGCAATTGCTATGTTTCTTGCTTTCTCTGTTTGCTATTACTTAATCAAACTATTATATATTTGGCTTGGATTAGATAGCTGATTAAATACTAGTTGCCTACTACTAACTTAGATGGATTGATACGTACTACACTACAATAGATTTGCTTAGACCGACCTCAAAAATGTATTTATCAATTCTCTATTACTAATTATGTGATGCCCATTTGATAATTCCATTTCTATGGTTTGAGATGTTGATGGAGAATCCAACACTTATTGTTGGTGTGGCCCATTTTCTTGCAACAGTCACATACCATGCTTTTCCTACCATTATGCTTGTATAACATATTATTAGCTGAGGTGAGCCCCACATGATTTTTACCAAAGAGTCTAAGATTCCCTATTCCTTTTACTAGAATCATGTCACCATTAGATATGCCTACATTCCCTACCGCTAGTTCTATGTTCTCTATTAACTTAAGGTTACTAATCATGTGGTAAGATGCAATTGAATCAATAACAAGAGCGGTAACTGGTTTGTGAGAGTAGTAAGTGCTAGTTCTACGTTCTCTATCAACTTAAAGTTACTAATCATGCGATGGCTTTTTGATTATTCCATTTATATGGTTTGAGATGTTGATATAGAATCGAACACTTATCCTTAGTGTGATCCATTCTCTTACAAGTATCACACACCATGCTCTTCATACCATCATGCTTGTATAATACACTATTTGTTGAGGTGAGCTCCACACGATTCTTACGAAAGAGTCTAAGATTTCCTATTCCTTGTATTAGAATCCTATAACCATGAGCTATGTCTATATTCCCTACAATTAGTTCTACATTATCTATTAACTTAGATTCTTAAACAACTGGTGAGAAGCACCTGAGTCAATAACAAGAGAGTTAGACAGTTTGAGATAGTAGTAAGTGCTAGTTTTGCATTCTTTTTCAACTTAAGGTTACTAATTATAAGCTGGCCTTTTGATTCTTCCACTTCTTTGGTATGAGATGTTGATGGAGAATCCAACAATTATGCTTGGTGTGGCCCATTCTCTTGTAACGAGCACACACCATGTTGTTCCTACCATTATGCTTGTATAACACATTATTGGCCAGATGTGCCCCACACGATTCTTACCAAGGACTCTAAGATTCCCTCTACCTTGCACCAAAATCTTGTCACCATTAGATATTTCTACATTCCCTATAGCTAGTTCGACATTCTTGTCTAAAACTAGACACAACATGTCCAAACCTCCTAGGTTCATGTCCGATCTTGGACCAATCATGTCTGAACGACTATGCGGTCCAAACAACTATGTTCTGTCCAGAGGTTCTTGTCCTAAATTCCGTCCTTAGCTTATTTTTCATGGTTTTGTCTGATTTAGATCATCCTTTAGCCTTCCAATGCCTTTCCTTGACCAGAACACACCTTTTGGCCATGTTCGGTTCGCCCGTACGTACTGCATCCACGTACTGCACCTAGTGCGTTCTTGGGTCGCCCGAACGTCGGTATTATAATTCTCCTCCACTAAAAGGATTCCTCCTCGAATCTAAGCTATGGATGGTCCAACCATCTTGTGTGTCAAACAAATTGGGGAAGCGTTCCGTCATTCTAAGTTCCGGTTCCCAAGTAGTCTCAAGTTCCCCATCAATATCCCATTCAATTTGCACCATTCGGGTTTTCTTCCTTTGATCCACTTTGATCTTTCTAACTAGGATTCGGATTGGATTCCATTCAATTTTCAAGTTCTCTCTTAAGTTCCTTGGGTTTCCCTCAAAAACTCGTTCTCCACTTCCTAAGCACTTCTTTAACATTGAGTCATGGAACACAATGTGAAATATTTATAATTCTATAGACAACTCAATCCTATATGCCACTTTTCCAACCCTTTTCACAACCTTATAAGGCCCCATGTACCTTGGCGACAACTTGGCTGATCGCATAGTCCTTTCCTTCCCTTTATACGAAACGGTTTTGAGGTAAACCAAGTCACCTACTTCGAACTCAAGTGCTTTCCTTCTCTTGTCCGCATAGCTCTGTTGTCTATCCTGAGCTGATTTCATAGTTAGCTTAACCATTCGGATACTTTCAGTTGTGTCCTCTATGAAGTCTCTCCCATAGATACTACGCTCCCCCACTTGTGTCCAACATAATGGAGTTTGGCAAGGCCTTCCATAGAATGTCTCATATGATGACATTCCAATACAAGCATGGTAACTATTATTATAAGAAAATTCAGCCAAAGGTAAGTATTCGTCCCACTTACATCCCAAGTCCAATACACTTGCCCGCAACAAGTCTTCGAGTGTTTGGATTGTCCTTTCGGATTGTCCTTCTGTTGCGGGTGATAGGCTGTACTTGTGTGGACCTTTGTCCCTAACTTAGTTTGAAGAGATTTCCAAAAAGCTGAAACAAACTTAGTATCCCTGTCCGAGACAATACTTGTGGGTGCTCCATGCAACCTAACGATCTCTCTTACATAGATCTCGGCCAACTTTTCAGCCTTATCCGTTCTATTGACTGCAAGAAAGTGTGTGGACTTTGTCAACTTGTCCACTATTATCCAAATTGAGTCTTTTTTATCACACATGCGCAATCCCATGATGTAGTCCATTGTTATCATATCCCATTTCCATTCCGGGATAGGTAAAGTTTGAAATAATCCGCTAGGAACTTGGTGTTCAGCCTTAAAAAATTAGCAAGTTAGGCATTCGGATGCCCACTTAGCCACGTAACGTTTCATTCCTATCCAATGATAGTACCTTTTCAAGTCACGATACATCTTTGTCGATCCTAGGTGGATTGCTAACTTAGACCTATGTGCCTCCTTAAGGATTTCATCCATTAATCCCTGATCATTAGGGACACACACACGACTATTTACCAAAATAGTTCCATTGTTAGAAGTTTGATATTCAGTTCTATCATTCCATGCAACCTTTTTCAAATTCTCATCTTTTTCTTGAGCTATCCGGACTCTAGTCAATAAATCAGCTTGATCCGCAGCCCCCAAGCCTAAGGGTTCCTCTTCTACTGTTAAGGCTGACAAAATTAAGGTTCCAACCATGTTCACCAGCCGTTCCATCTCCTTCTCGGAGTCCATGTCCACACGTTTCCTACTTAGTGCATCCGCAACTAAGTTAGATTTACCCAGGTGGTAATCTATGACCAAGTCATAATCAGCTATGAGTTCCATCCATCTTCTTTGTCTTAAGTTCAGATCTAGTATAGTGAATATATACTTCAAACTCGTATGGTCCGTGAATACTTGGACCTTCCCACCACAAAGATAGGATCGCCAAATTTTTAAGGCAAAAACAACCGCAGCCAATTCCAAGTCATGAGTGGGATAGTTTACCTCATGTTTCCTCAATTGTCGTGATGCATAAGCAATCACATTCCCATGCTGCATCAACACACAATCCAATCCCATTCGTGATGCATCCGTGTACACCACATACGGTTCGTTTAGTTCTGGCAATGTCAAAACCGGAGTACTAGTCAACATATCCTTAAGTTTTGTGAAACTCTCCTCACATTCCTCGGTCTAAATAAAAGGGACATCCTTCCCTGTAAGTTGAGTCATAGGCTGAGCCATCTTCGCAAAGCCTTTCACGAACCGTCTATAGTAACTATCCAATCCAAGAAAACTCCTTACCTCCAANGTCTAGGTCAACTTGAGATTGCCTTTATCTTTTCTGGATCCACGGACACTCCTTTGTCCGAGACCACATGACCCAAGAATCCTACTTCCCTTTGCCAAAAGCTACACTTACTTAGTTTTCCAAACATTTTATGTTCCCGTAGTTTTCCCAAAACTGTCCTTCAGTGGCCCTCATGTTCCTCAGAGGACTTAGAATACACCAAGATGTCATCTATGAAGATGATCATGAACTCGTCCAAGAATTCTCTAAACACATTGTTCGTTAGTTTTATGAAGGCAGTCGGTGCATTGGTGAGCCCAAATGGCATAACCACAAACTCATAGTGTCCATACCTTGTCCGGAATGCGGTTTCTCGGATGTCATGTTCCGCACTTGGGATTTGATGATAACCTGAAGCCAAATCAATTTTTGAGAACGAGGTAGCACCTCTAAGTTGGTCCAACAACTCATATACTCATGGGAGAGGATACTTGTTCTTTACCATCACTATAGTCAATCTCAAGGTTTCATCCTTGTTTTTCACAAACAGCACCGGTGCACCCCATGGTGAACTTCTCGCTCTTATAAACCCCTTATCCATTAGTTTACTAAGCTGTCTTTTCAACTCATCCATTTCATCTGGCACAATTCGGTATGGTGCTTTGGAGATAGGCACCATTCTGGGTTCTAGTTCAATTGTGAATGGATCAGACTGTTCTGGTGGTATATCCTTGATTGTTGCAAACACGTCCTCGAACTCATTCACAACTGAAATGTGCTTGAGTTCTATTTTCTGCCCAACTTCAGTAGTTGAGATCATAACTAAGTACGCCTCATATGCTTTCTCGAGCATCCATTCCGCTTGGACAGCCGAGACAATCAAGCTACCTGAATTGGGTTGGATTCCCTGATACACCAACCAATTCTCTTCATTCTCAAACTCAACTCTACCACGATAACAATCTATGTGTGACTTGTACTTTCCAAGTCAATCCATTCCTAAGATCACATCATATAGTTCCACTTCACAAATCACTAGGTCAGTCAGCATGTTCACACTTTCTATGAGCACGGAAATGTTCCCAACATCCCCTAAGGCATTCGTTACTTGTCCACCAGCTGCTCGGACTATCAACCCATTACTTAGTCCAGGTTCTTTCTCAAATTCACCAACACCGATCATTCTCGGGTGCACAAAACAATGTGACGCCCCAGAATCAAACAATACATAGGTTTCCACAAAACCCATATTCACGGTTCCTACAAATTAGCTCTTCTTCCATTACGGGTACTAACCAACTACAAGGACCACATTAACTAAGTTAATCACCTCCATTAACTTAGCTATACTCTTATAACACATATCAGACTTACAACGAGACCTTGGCGTGAGGAGGATGCATTTCATTCATCTAACCCATTCATACAATACCCAACTATCCTAGAACCAAACCTGGCTCTAATACCAAAATTGTAACACTCCAACTCATTAAACTCGCGTTCCAACGCATTATAGTATGGCCTTGGGCAGAGCATACACTTAACCAATTCATGTTCTATTATTCACTAAGTCGAAATTCCGATTGTAATGATGTGACAAGCCTAAGAACTTCATAAAACTCGGCTCCATTCTTATTCATAACTAAAATTGAAGGTTCCATAAACATCAGGTGATAACATAACTCATTAAAAAGGGTACTAGCATCAAGTTCAATCTTAAATAACATAAAAAGACTCCCAAATCCTATCCCTAAATCCACCTCCTCTCTGTCCCGCCTTGGCCTTGCTCCTATTAGCCACTTTCTCGATAATTGGTCGGATCATTACCTGCAATCACGCAAAATGCATGAGCAAAGAATTGCTTAGTGGTTCTCTCATCCCGTCCCACTAGGTTATAACCAGAACACGCATTCAATAATAAAATCAAGCAAAACCAGAGAACAATAACGATTTAAGGCTTGCTCATTGATTAGTTTAACTACCCGGGGTACATCCGGATCAACCAAAGTAACCTTTGAATCAAGAAAAATATTCACAATCATATCATAATTCAGGTTCCAACCCTAAGGTTCACATATAACGTGTCTAAACACTTGGTTCGCAAGTCACAAGTCATGAACCACACCGTTCTCAATCATAATTTCGACCCACATGTACTTCCATTCACAATCAATGATTCAACCTAACCATTCTATGATTCCCCTTATTACCAAACAGGAATCTAGGTCAACCTCACGGTCACCAACTCACCTTTGCCTTAGACTCTTTCGGGTTCCTTTTTGCTCTAGGGGGTTCGACTAGCCAAGCCTAGCAAAACCTTAAACTCAATTCGACCTCTACCTTGTCTCAAACTGATCGATCTCTCTCAGCCTGCTCCGAGTTCTCTCTCTTTTTATTTAGGTTAAATTTGTGTGGATTCCCTTTTTAGGTGGGATTAAAACTTCTATTTATAAGCCTTACGGTAACCTAACCCTAACCCTAATTCCTTTAGTTGGACCGGGCTCAAACCCATTCAAAATAATCCAAGGTCCAAAACACATTAATTCTTGTTGTTTTACCCTTAGGCTACGCATTTGGACACATAACAAACTCTTGTCCGAACGAGAACCCTTGTCCGGACGTGGACACCTCATGTCCTAACGTGGACCAGACTTTTCCGGACACGAACCAGACGTATCTCATACCTTAAACCTTGTCTGAAACTAGACACAATATGTCCAAACCTCTAGGTTCATGTTCGATCTTGGACCAATCATGTCCGAACGACCGTGCGGTCCGATCCGGACCATGCGGTCCGAACCACTAGGTTCTTGTCCTAAATTCCGTCCTTAGCTTATTTTTCATGGTTTTGTCTGATTTTGATCATCCTTTAGGCTTCCAATACCCTTCCTTGACCAAAACACACCTTTTGGCTATGTTCGGTTCGCCCGTACGTACCACATACATGTACCGTACCTAGTGTGTTCTTGGGTTGGCCGAACGTGGGCATTACAATTAGCTAGTTTGAGAGAGTAGTAAGTGCTAGTTCTACATTCTTTATCAACTCAAGGTTATCAATCTTCTGGTGGCTGTTTGATCATTCCATTTATATGGTTTGAGATGTTTATAGAGAATCCAACACGTATCCTTAGTGTGGCCCATTCTCTTACAACGGTCACACACCATGCTCTTCCTACCATTATACTTCTATAACACATTATTGGCTGAGGTGAACCCCAAACGATTATGACCAAAGAGTCTAAGATTCCTTATTCCTTTTACTAGGATACTATCACACTTAGATATGTCTACATTCCTTACCGCTAGTTCTACGTTCTCTATCAAATTAGGGTTACTAATCATGTGGGGAGATGCACTCGAGTTCATAACAAGAAAAATAGCCAGTTTTTGAGAGTAGTAAGTGATAGTTCTATGTTCTTTAACAACTTAAGGTTACTAATCAAGTGATAGCCTTTTGAACCTTCCAGTTCTTTGGTTTGAGATGTTGATGGAGAATCCAAAACTTATACTGTGTGTGGCCCATTCTCTTGCAACAATCACACACCATGATATTCCTACCATCTTGCTTGTATAACACATTAGTGGCAGAGGTGAGCCCCAAACGATTCTTACCAAATGCCTAAGATTCCTTATTCCTTTCACTAGAATCTATCATCGTTAAATATATCTACATTACCTAGAGGTAGTTCTACGTTCTCAATTAACTTAAGGTTACTAAATAAATGGTGAAAAGCACCTAAGTCAATAACAAGAGATTAAGACAATTTTTGAGAGTAGTAAGTGCTAGTTCTAAGTTCTTTATCAACCTAAGGTTACTAATCATATGGTTGCCTTTTTATCATTCAAATTGTTTGGTTTGAGATGTAGATAGGGAGTCCAACAATTCACCTTGGTGTGGCCCATTCTCTAGAAACAATCACATACCATGCTATTCGTACCTTCAAGTTTGTAGACACACACTATTTTCTAAGGTAAGCTCTACACGATTCTTACCAAAGAGTATAAGATTCCATATTCCGTGTATGTGAATCCTACCACTATTAGCTATGTCTACGTTCACCACTGCTAGTTCTACATTATCTATCAACTTCGGGTTTCTAAAAGAGTGGTGAGAAGTGATAAAAAGATTTTTTTGGTCTATGAAATCAAATCATTGTAGGGTAGTGGTAAGTAGATGGATTTATCAAACCAATACTCAGTGAATGCATGTAAACAACTTATCTAAAAATAGATTCTAGTTTAGATAACCTATCGATCTGTCACAAAGATAGGTCATATTTCTAACAAGCTCTCAAACTAGCACAAAGGACAAAATACACTACGAGCAAAAATAAAAACAGAACAAAACATTCAAAAGCAGAGAATTGATCATAAAACAGAGCAAGATAATGACAATGGATAAATCTAGGATAATAAACATGAATCTAGAGGATAAGAGCTGATTGATCGGCGGTAAACTCGCCAGTTCAACCTCGCCTAGCTATATACGGCAGTCTCTAGACCGGGACAAGCTAGATCCACCCATTTTCATGGCGAGGATCCCTTTCCGATCCATCTGATCTATTACAACACTAGCCGCGATCATGCCGGATCAAAAGCCTAAAGTCCAGCCC